>CAUYSK010073326.1:0-17343 GCA_963575035.1 Avahi laniger
TTCCTTTCCTGTTATGGCCCAATTAATGGGTCATTTGTACCATCCATCTTTATGAATAAATACTTGCATTTGAGAACTCACATGACTAACAGAAATGTAAAGCCCCTCCTTCAATTGTCTCTCACTCAAGTTCTGGGTTTCGCTACCTAGCAACAAGAGTCCTTCAGTCCTATAGAACATGGCGAGTGGCCAATCTTATTATTTCCTGCTCTGGCTCCACCATCTCCACCAAACTTCATTTCTAATTACTCTTCCCTGCGAATTAATCTGTCTTCTTTACCTGCACTTTATATGCTCCTTACATACCATATAATCATTTTACCTCCTGTGCATTTGCTCATACTCTTTGTCACAACTAGTTCTCCATGAAAAAATTTTAACTGTCATTGTTTTAATGTCTTTATTTAGTTTGCTAGGGCTGCCCTAACAAGGTAACATAAAATGAGTGGCTTAAACTCAGAGATTTATTTTCTCATAATTCTGAAGGCCAGAAGTCCACTGTCCTGATGTCCTGAGGGCCAAACTCACTCTGAAGGTGTTAGGTAAGGATCTCTCTCAGGCTTCTCTCATAGTTTCTGGTGGTTCCTTGCCATGTGGCAGCATAGCTACAATCTTCACCTGCTGTCCACCCTGTGTCAAAAATATCTCTCTGTTACAGAGACACCTTTTTTCAACAGACAATATAGACTTTAAGCCAAAAACTGTCATTGAATAAAACTAAGATCATTATATAATGAAGAAAAGTCAGGTCATCAGGAAGATACGTTAAAATTATAAATACATGTATGCACCCAATATCAGAGCACCTAAATATTTGAAGCATACATTTACAGAATTCAAGGGAGAACTAGACAGCAATACAATAATAGTAGGAGACTTCAATACCTCACTTTCAATAATGGATAGAAATGGGACAGAAAATCAATAAACAGATATGAATAACATTATAGAAGAAATGGACATAACAGACATTCATAGAATATGTTTCCCAAGAGAAGCCAAATCCACGGACTTCTCAAGAATGAATAGATCATTCTTCATGAGAGATCTTGTTACAGCCAAAAACAAGTCTTAATAAATTTAAGAAGATTGAACTCATACCAACTATTTTTTTTTTAAACCTACTGCATTGAAGGTAGTAATAGCAATAAAGAAAACTGGAAAAAATCACAAATATCTGAAAATTAAAGAATATACTCTTGAACAACTAATAGGTAAAAGATATAAAAATGTAAATTAAATATATCTTAAAACAAATAAAGATGAAAAGAGAACATTCAAAAAATGTATTGAATGCAGGAAAAGCAGTACTATGGGGATCTTTGTTAGTGATAAGCCTCTGCCTATACAAAAGAAAAAAGATCTTAAATAAATTAGCTAACTTTATACCTCAAGGAAAAGAAGAAAAAAATAAGCCCAAATTTAGCAGAAGAATTAAAATAACAAAAGATAGAACAGAAATGAATAAAATGATTTAAAAAATCAGTGAAACTAAGACTTGTTTTTTTGAAGAGATTTAAAAAACTTGACAAACCCTGAGCTATACTAAGAAAAAAAGAGAGAAGACTCATAAACATAAAATCAGAATTGAAAGAGGAGACATTATAACTGTTGTCAGAGAAATGAAAAGACTCCTAAGTGACTAATATGAGCAACTGTATGCCAACAAATTGGATAACACTGAAGAAATGAGTAAATTTCTAAAACGCACAATCTACCAAAAGTAAATCATGAACCAAGAATTCTCTAACCACACCAATAGCAAACAAAAAGATCCAGTGGGTAACCTAAAACCTCACAACCAAGAAATGCCCAGGATCACATGGCTTCACTGGTGAATTCTATCAAAGACTTAAGGAATTAATGCCAATACTTTTCATAATTTTCCAAAATATTGAAGACGAGGAAACACTTTCTAATCCATTTTATAAGTCCACCAGCATTACCCTTATACCAAAGCCAGATGAAGACACTAGAAGAGAAGAAATCTACAGGCCAATATCCTTGATAAACCGACATGCAAAAGTCCTCAACAAAATATTAGTAAACCAAATTCCAAAGCACATTAAAAGGATTATAGATCATGATTTAGTAAAAATAATCCCTGAAATGGAAGGATGTTTTATCATATGCAAATCAGTTAATATGTACATCACTATCACATGTTCACACAATGAAGGATGAAAATCATATGGTCATCTTAATAGATATCAAAAAAATATTTGACAGGTTTTAACACCCTTTCACGACAAAAGCCTTTTCCTTTTAGTTTAACATTTTCCACCCCTCAACCTTCTGATCTTGCCCCAATTACTCAGTTAACCCTAAATTCTCCAGGCTCCCCAAGTAAATACACTAATTTGCGAGATTTGTGACTCCTTCAAATATCAGGTGGATTATATTTGCTTTTAAAAATCAAGCAATTTAAATGAAAGTTCATTAGAGAATATTTGGGATATTTACTGTCATGCCTTCAAGCAATCAACAATATCCTGGTGTGGCAAAAAATTTAGAATGTGATAGTTTTATTAGTCTTAGAGGCAGTAGTTTATCTGTTAAGTGATCATGATGACTGTGGAATGAAAACATAGTAGTTCCCTAGGAGCCTAAGTCTTTCGAGTGAAAAATTGGAACTAATCCAATTTAATCACACTTCATTTTCCCATCACCAATTTATTAGCAATTGGGTGATGGTCTCCTGGGAAATGTTTTAAGAGAAAATTTATTGAATTTCTGGAATACTTGAGAAAGCTAGATATAGCTGTGCTGTATTGAATCCTGAGGTGATTTTGGGATGCTGGGTGGCTGCCTGAGGTCTCCTGTTTGAGTCCCAACTGGCTTCTATCTGAACTGTCTCCAGGTTGGCAATCCAAAGGCATTTTCCTCTCCTCTGGAAGTTGGATAGCCATCTTTAGACAACTGCCTGAGTTTGAATCCTAACACTACCACTTAGTAACTCCGCAAGCTTGGTGAAGACACTTAATCTGCACCTCAGTTTTCTCATCTGTAAAATGAGGGAATGTCTACCACATACAAACAGTCCTCTGAAGGAAAAGCATAGTTAGATCATGTAAAGCACCTAGAACAGGACCCCTCATGCTGTAAGTGGTCTGTAGAAACCAGCTAAAATTACTTTCCCTCCTTTATTATGTTTATTGTTTCTCTTAACCTACTTGTTCCAGCAATGATTTGAGGTAGTTGACAATAATGTCAGAGATATGATAGACTAAGAAAAAATTGAAACACTACAAAGATGAGGTGATTGTTTTTCAGCGAATGGTCCTAGGAAGAGTTCGTAGGGTTTTGACTAGAAGCATTACCAGGAGACGACAGTTGGGTGGACACAAGCATGGGAGAAGCTACAGGACACTCCCTTCTCCTGTAGCTATTTATATAATGACTAGTTTCTTAAACTTCCTGTTTCTTTTAACACTTCCTATAAAAATGGTGGCTTTTATTAGGTCTCCTAAATAATGATTTGGCTTATAAAAATCCCTTAAGTACAGGCTGAGAAATTCATAAGGTCATGGAAGAAACAGGAGCCTTTCTTTCTCTTTAGTCTTTTAATATTTTGAGTAAATATGGGACCATATGTGTTTATGACAGGTAAAAACAACTATTTGAAGTAAAGTTAATGATTATAGTTTTTCCCTGTCCTCTTATTGCTTCTTTTTGGTCTTGGTCAAAGAACTATGGCTTAGAAATTATTGCTTTTGGCTGCTTCAAATATGAGCACTGTGATAACAATTTCCTTTAACTGAATGCTGAAGCTATAGGAGGTTCTTGGGTTTCAATTTAGTATATACATTCACATTAAATAATAGAGACATTAAT
Source organism: Avahi laniger (assembly GCA_963575035.1). Classification (NCBI taxonomy): domain Eukaryota; kingdom Metazoa; phylum Chordata; class Mammalia; order Primates; family Indriidae; genus Avahi; species Avahi laniger. Next base: position 3,835 of record CAUYSK010073326.1, read on the forward strand.
AGAAATTTAAATGCCCATTTCTAACTTATTATCACTATTTTATTTTAGGTGGTTAGTTTTGAATCACGTTAAGTGTTGGTTTTATAGGAAAAGGAAACTAGAGATATCTTAATCAATTTTATTTTAATATCTAATTTTATTAATATGAAAATTAAACATGCATTTGTAATTTTATTATGTGTTTATAATTCTTTCATCTAATGCTATGTATTCATCTAAAAACCTATAACTTCTTGTCTTGAAAATTCAAAATTGTCAAAAAGGGAAGAAGGTTTTCAGCCACAAGATGTCATTGTTTATCTTTTCTTTAGTGAAGTAACAATGACGGATTTGGTTTCTCTCAAGGCTCGTAGAACTATGAAGCAGAATCTGTTTTTCTGACAATAACTGAGATTATTCTCTTATTTCCTCTCATTCCATCATATGATATGATTTACAAAATTGTTAGCCAATTCTGGGTTTAATGAGCACAAGTTATTTATCAGTGTCTGGTATTTTAGTTATCCCAGGAAATTTCAAAGTATCTGAATTAGACCAATCTTGACTTAAACTAAAAGTAAGAAAGATTGGAGGTTTTATGAAAATGCTCAAATCAGCTTATTTTCAATTAACAAAAAGAATATCAATAATTAAATATATTCATATAACTGTATATAAATAATAATATCATGGAAAAAGGTTCATGCCACGTCTCCCAAGTGTTACATTTATTAACTATGTCCAAACTAGCTGTTTTCAAACTCCATAACACACTAAAGTAGTGTTATGGGTTTAATTGTGCCCCAGCAAATTTTATATGTTGAAGTCTTAACCACTAGTAGCTCAGAATGTGACTTTATTTAGAAATAGGGTTGTTACAGGTGCAATTAGTTAAGATGGGGTCATGCTGCACCCACTCCCCTAATCGAATAGACTCGTGTCCTTATGTAAAGGAGGAATTCTGACACAGACACACACACAGGGAAAAGGCTACGTGTAGATGCAAGCAGGATCCACACCTCTCACCTCTCACAAATACCAACTCTTGGTGGATAACAGTCTTAAACCTAAGGCATGAAACTGTAAGAATTCTAGAAGAAAATGTTGGAAATACTCTCCTAGACATTGGCCTAGGGAAAGAATTTATAAAGAAGACCCCAAAGGCAATCACAACAACAACAAAAAATAAATAAATGGGACCTGATCAAATTAAAAAGCTTCTGCACAGCACAGGAAACTCACGAGAGCAAACAGACAACCTAGAGAATGGGAGAAAACACTCGCTTGCTGCACACTGATAAAGGGCTGATAACTAGAATCTATGTAGCATTCAGGAAAATCAACGAGTTGACCCTCTTTTCATTATAATCTGACTTTTTAAATCTCAATAAGAATTTTCTATTTAAATTCTATTTTGTTCTGAAATAAATTTGATTTCTTTTAGTTACAATTTGCATGGAAAATCTTTGTCCATTTCCTTCCTTTTAGCCCATATGTTTCCATAAAGTGAAGTTGAGTCTCTTATCCTCAGCAAAATATTGGATACTTACTTTTATCTGTTCAGCCACTCTATGTCTTTTCATTGGGGAATTTAGCATATTTATATTAAAATAATTACTGATTGGCAAGAACTTACTCTTGTCAGTTTGTTAACTGTTTTGTAGCTCTGTTTTTCTTTTCTTCCTCTATTGCTGACTTTTTTTGGGATTTAACAATTTTATGTTGTGGTATACTTTGATTCCATTCCCTTTATCTTCTGTGTGTCTTCTAGAGATTCTTTGCTTGTGGTTACCATGAGACTGACAGAAAACATCTTATAATTATAAAAGTCTACTTTAAACTGATAATAACTTTGTTTCAACCATTAAAAAAACTCTACACTTTTACTCCCCCTTCTACATTTTATGTTATTGATATTACAATTTCATCATTTTGTGTTACATATCCATTAAAAATTATTATATAGTTATATGTAGCATTTTTATTTTATAACTTTTATACTAGAGTTAAAAATAGTGTACACACCACCATTACAGTATTAGAGTATTCTAAATTTGATTATATACTTACTTCTATCAGTATGTTTTATACTTTCCTGTTTTCATCTTAATAATTAGCATTCTTTTGTTTCAAATATTAAGAACTTCTTTTAGCATTTTTTGTAAAGCAAATCTAGTGATGATCGATTCCCTCAAGTTTCATTTGTTTAAAAAAATGTTTATCTTTACTTCATTTTTCAAGTCAGATTTGTTGTGCATAGTATTCTTGGTTTGCAGGGTTTTTTTTTTTTCTTAGTGCTTTTATTCTATTATCCCACTTTTTCCTGCTCTGCAAGGTTTTGTGGGGAAATCAGCTGATAAACTTATGAGCTTTCTCTGTTAGGCAATAAATCAATTTTCTCTAGCTATTTTCAAAATTTTCTCTGTCTTTGACATTTGTTAATTTATTTATAATGTATCTTGGTGTAATCTTCTATGGGTTGATTCTATTTAGAAACCTCAGAGAGTCATAGGTCTGGATGTCCAAATCCCTCCCAAGATTTGGGATGTTTTAAGCCATTATTTCTTTAAGTTTTCTGCCCCTTTCTCCCTCTCTTCTTCTTTTTAAATGTTCATAATGTGTATATTTGTTCACTTGATGTGTCTCATAGGCTTTCTTTATCATTCTTTTTTCACTTTTTTTCCTCTGACTGCATAATTTCACATGGCCTGTCTTCAAATTACAGATTCTTTCTTCTACTTGGTTGAATCTGCTGTTGAAGCTCTCTTGCATTTTTTCATTCCATTCATCGAATTCTTCAACTCCAGATTTTCCGTTTGGTTCTTTTTCATGATTTTTATCTTTTCTTGAATTTCTTGTTTTTTTCATGTATTATTTTCCTGACATCTGGGAATTGTCAATCTATGTTTTCTTGTAGTTCACTAAGCTTCCTTAAAATAATTATTTTGAATAATCATTCATTAGGCAATTCATAAATTTCCATTTTGGGGGGATCATTACTGGAGTTTTATCCATTTCATATGGTGGCTTCTTTGATTCTTCATGATTCTTGTAATATTTTGCTGATGTCTGTATCATTGAAGAAGCAAACATTTCTTCTAGTCTTTACAGGATGTTTTCAGCAGGTATAGACCTTATCCTCCTTGATTCGTGGACAGATGGGACTGCCTCTAGATTGCAGCAGGGTGGCACTGGAGCCAGGTCATTTGGCTGCATCTAGGTCCACTCTTGACAGGTCTTTTATTGGTGGCACAGGTGGTCATGGTTCCTGGTTAATGACCAGGAGAAGAGGACTACCTCCAGGAACATAGTTGAGTAGGGCTGTGACAGATCATGTAACTACTGCATGTTCTGCAGCCAAGTCTGCAGATATTGGGCCTGTTGTTAGGACCAAAGATGAGTGTGACTGCTACTGGATCCCTGAGCAGACTCTCACTGGGTCCCTGGGAAAGACCCTGGGTGGGCAGAATTGCCTCCAGAACTGTGGTAGAGGGGCTGGAGCTGGATGTCAGGGTTGCTTCCGGGTCTGCATTTGGGTCCAAGTTTAGTGGGCCTGTTACCAGGCATGCCTCCAGGCTTATCACCTGTTGGTTCCATGGGCGGGGAGGACTGCTTTTGGAGCTGAGCAGAGCAAGACTGGAACCAAGTCACAGGGCTGATTCAGGGTCCACAGCTAGGACCAAGATCGACACACCCGGTACTGGGGTAACAGACTGTGATTGCTGAGTACCTGCTTTGGGTGGACTGATTCTGTTCCAGAGTAGAACAGGACTGGAGCTGGGTCACTGGGCTGCTTCAGGATCTGAGATCAGGTCTGAGGTTGGTTGACTCGTTACCAGGAGCATGAAAAGCATTCAACTATAGTTATTCCCACTTGCCCCTATGTTGCTAACTTCAGTGACAAGACCAACACAACCAAAAATGTTCATAAGGTACTTTTCAATTCATGCGATTCTCGGCTTTGCTAGTAAAGCAAGAAAACCCAAATGCAAGGACACTTTAAAAAACCTCTAGTGAAATGCTAAGTCAAGGGAGAAAAAAAATACTTTGAGCAACAGAGAATTTGAGCAAAAAAATACTTAGAGCAACAAAATTTCATTGTATAAGTCCAAGCGATGCTGTGGTTACAAACCAACCCAAAATATTAGTGGCTTAAAACAACAAAGGTTTGTCTCTTCCTTGTGGTATATCCATCCTGGTAGGGCTGGCATATTGGGCTGTACTCATCCTTGTAATTTAAGAACCCATCTTGACTATTGCCACTCATGCCAGAAAGAAAGAAGATCTCTGGGGGCTCTTGTACTGGCGATTAAGTGCTCAGCCTGGAAAGGCATTCATTACTTCTACCTTAACTCATGGGCCAGAATAAATCTCTTGTTCTCATCCAGCTGCAAGGGGATCAGAAGTGCAAACCTACTGGGTGCTGAACATTTTTAGAGATGAACTCTAGTAAGTACCACAATCAGAGAGATATTTAGGCAAATACTGATGGTAAATATCTTGTATAACGGTTCTTTTAAATACCGCTGTTTGAGTTATGGAGGTGGAGGGATTTAGCCCTGATATTGGTGGAATGTGGAATGAAGAAGGGATATGGACCCTTTGAAATTAAAATTGCTTGGATATAATCATGAGTATTTCCGTGGCACCCAGTATTCATATCTACAAAACAAATTGATCTCATATTGTTCGCTCAATAATTAAAGTGAAGAACTCTGCTGGAGGATACATCATTCAGATTCACACACATATATTCACATTCATATACATAAAGTAGAGCTCTGCTTTTGTATTACCCACAATAATATATTTTCTAGTTTCTCTGATATTTTATAATTCACACACTAGGGAACAGAAGCTTTAAGTCTATTTTTGAGGAAATAATTGTTTCTTAGAAACAACTTAGGATTGATCTCACTATATCTCAGCTTGTTTTTCTCTGGAATTATGTTTGTTTATCTGAGAATGAATCAATAAGTAAGTAAATAAACGACTACTTCAAGGCCATACAAAGCCACTGATCAACCTATTTGAAAGTGTTTCCACATATGTGAAAATCCATTAACAACTGGATATTGCATTTCATCATGAGAAGACTTATATGTAAGAATTTGAATGCACCACTCTAGAGACTTTAATGACATATATGGCATTTGTGTATACGGTTGAATCTATGAGATCTGCCTGTCTTCCTGTGGACACTATGTGAAAGAGTTTTTTTCCTCATTGGACTCATTCTCTAAAATATCATATAATTCAGTGTAACAAGATGACATTGCAAATAAAATATTATACTAATCCCCTAGTGACATTCTGTATACATGAACCAGCAGAGTCAGTAATACTATGCAATAACTTTAATTCAGTTTTGGTTATGTTTTCTCTTCCAAAATGAAGATAACGTTTATTAAATACTTAATCTAAATAAATACACTCAATATTTTATAAATGTTTTGAAAACATTCTTTCATATGAATACCTCTATTTCAGTCTTACTCTACCTGCCTATAAGGGTTTGGAACTTGACAATGTGTATCTGTAGCATACACTGCTGGCTATTCACATAATGACACTGGGTTCTGCCTGGGGCTCATAGTTAGACTACGCATCCCAGCCACCCGTGCAGTCAGGTGTGGCCATGACACTGAATTCAGCTAGGGAATGTGAGCAGACGTGATGGGTGACCCTTCCAGGTCTGGTTCATAAGAAACTTCGTGTTTTTTTCTCTCTTCCTCTTGAATGGAATAAAGATGGCCTCTGCTACCTTGAAAGCCTCTGTTACCGGTGGAGATGGCAAAGTCTTTGCTAGTTGGCCTATGGAATCACCACATGGAGGTAGATTCAGCCTACTCAAAATACCTTTTCAACAGTGTAGATGTCAACATGAGATAAACTTCTGTGTGTTTGAGATGATTTGCAGTCTATTTATTATGCTATCTTACTATAGCTGATATATTACTACCAGAATTTATAATTTAAGGTGAGACAAAAAGAGAAAGTAGAACAAAAAGGGAGACAATAGCTAGAAATGGGGCCCAAATTCCACATTATCATAATTTCTATACTTATCATGAGAAGGCTACAAATTGGATTCTAAGGCGACTAGCAATATATAAGACTAAGAAAGTCTGACTTCTAACAAAATCAGAATATAAAAAAAGGCAAGAAATTTCACAGTATTACATGTGATGACTTTGCTACTAAGACTGCAGGAAATTCTCTTGCCATCTAACCTAGAAAAGTAGTTAGTAAAAACATTTCCCACAACCTTTTGGACAATACTCTTACAGTGTTTCAGGGCTGTTTTAATAATCTCCAATATATGCTGATGCTATTACACCAGAGCTCAGCTCAGTAAAAATAGTTTAAACATGCATCCCTCTGTTGTTTTAGTTTGATAGAGGGCAGATATAATAATACGTGGAACAGTAGAATATTTTCTGTAAATTAGCTACCTGCAGCTATTCTGTGAATGCCAGTTGAATTCACAGGCATATGTTATATCTGATGTGAGGATTAGCAGGGCTAGTATCCTTTTATGAAAACTGATAATCCCTGGGTGCCAGAAGGCCTTCCCTTCTCCTCAAAAACTGCTACAGGAAGAGCTCATTTGATGTTTTAAGATATTTTGTTTTTATTATTGTAAAATTATCTTCCCAACATATTTCTCATATAAATACATTCCACATAATCTCATCATGAGATTTCCTGTGTTCATGCAATTCCTCATAATAAATAATGCACAATCGACATATTTAAATATAAATATAATATTGAAAATCCTTTGATTTTGTTTATGTTTCTTTTAGTCTTCTTCTAAATAATAAAAGGGAAAACATTTGTATTTAAATTACCTTTACAGTTTGATATCAACAAAAAATAAATAATACAAATAATAACAGCATTTGGAACTTAAATTTTGAGTTCCTGGCCCAGCAGTGTCTTTATATTCCAGGTTTCGTGAATTTCTTTATTACTGAAGGAGAAAATGTTAATAAGGCAAATATTTTGAAACATTTCCTTAATTTTGAAAAGCAAAAAATTCTTAGACATATCTCTTTCTAGACTATACAAGCAATGCTTTTTAAGGTCAAATTATTAGTACAAAGCAAAGGATTACCAGATTCTATAATTTCAATGGAACTCATCACTCAACTTGCTTCTGAACAAGTGCAATGAATATTTAACAATTATGATGGAGAAATGTCTCTATTACAGATGTTTTGTAACATCAGGAATTTATGCTACGTGGGTGATATATCTGGGGAGTGTCCTGTGTCTATCTATTAAGGTTTGGTTGCTAATTACATGACAAATGTTCTCCTAAATGCGTTCAGATAAAGTCATCTCATTCAATAACCATGGTAACTCTATGGGATAGATATTGTGATTGTTCTTATTGTGCAGAAGAGGCAACTGGGCAAGAAGTGTTTAGTAAGTTGCTCCACTTCTTGTGCCTAACTAGGGGTTTCACTGCTATTCAAAGACCCACGGTCTTATGTGGTCCAGTCTCGTAGCTCTTACTCAATGTGCTACGCTGGGCAAGTAACTTCCTCTCTGAATCTCAGCTTTCTCCTTAGTAAAATAGTATAAAAATGAGATAATGTATTTAAAGCACTTAATAGAGTGCCTGACAAATGATCATAGACTAATAAATTAATAAATCAATAGGTTATCAAATAGATGTCAGTTACAAAGTTAGGATTCAGTCCTGATCTATTGAAGATCATCATTGCTTACAGAGTTTAAAGGAACATTTACAAATTTGGTAATTATTTGGGTAATTATTTGTTCATTTTAATTGACATATTTCGTTTTAACTCTGGTTGAACATAGTGCTTAAAAACAGAACTCCTATCATCATAATGTCAGTGACTTGCCCTTTCTCCCAAGAACTGAGTGGTGATGTTGGGGAGACTTAGAGCAGATAAAAGCAATGGAGAAAGGGGGCAAGAAAATGTTAAAAAATTCTCTAGCTCATTTGTTTCCATTTCATTTTAAAATAAAAGATAATTTTATTGAAAATAATAATACACTCTTATTAAAGATGTCATTTTAATATTTTATATGTATGTATCTTTTTTCATAAACTGGAAGATTTATTAACAAAAGATAACTTTCCAGGATATTAGGAGTTTGATGAGGAATTTGTATTTCTGTGTGAGGTAGATTTGGGGGAAAAGGTGGAGTTTGATGAAGTCAATAATCTCAAACAAATCTAATTTATAAAACATGAATAAATTTTTTTACCAGAATAAGCAACTTTGAATACCTAAGAGTGTCTTATTTTGCTAAGGGTGTTGTATGTACATCACTCATTGCTCTGAATATTTCATTTTCTTGGCATACATGTTAAAATAAGAAAATACATATTTAATTAAAATTCAAGAGAATACAACTTTGAGAACAGCATTTTGTATTTCAAGTTATGCATTACTCTCCAATAATATCAATTTATAGCAGAGGCTGTATCTGTTCCTGTCAAATATGTATTGGTAAATCCCATAGATTAGGTGTTTTACACAGGTGATAACATCCATCTTCATAGAATTTATAGTTTAGGTAAGTACAATGACCATAGCATAGCCTGCATGAAAACTAAGGTCTATAAATAATTCATAACTCATAGTTCATCTTACTGTGACTTATTTCTTTGCATCTTAAGAAAATATGCTTAGTTCATACATAAAAACATCAAGGCTCACAGAATTTTTTTTAAATGAGCAAGTGTATATTACTAGTCAGTGGCAGTCAGGACTTAAAATCTGATCTTCAGATAACAAATCCTGACTACCTGACCTTCAAATAACAAATGCTGCCTATTTTCCATTAGATACTGGTGCCTTGAACAATGCAAGCTGTTAAGTCAAATTGGAAAGAAATGTGCAATAAATTATGCACTATGTACTTATACTTGCTAGGGGGAGATTCTCTGTCACACTCTCTCCTTTTGAAGTAAGCTTTTCCTTTTTGCTACAACTTTCTTTTATGTACTTTCCTCTCTACATGTGTTTAATCTCAAATATTGTATGTATGCATGTGTGTATAGACAAATGCAAAGTAGGAATCCACTCAGATAAGAATAAAAGATTAGACATCACGTTGTCATTACTATACCATACACTAAATTAAAAATAAAAACAAAAATATTCTTAACACAGAATTCCTCAAGAGTACTTGCAAATGCTTTAGTACATTAATTTATTCTTCTGTCAAATTAAGTTCAATGAGGGTTGTAGTCATTTATATTGTCAGAACAGTGTCTAAGAATGCCTGACTTATGAACTAGTTTCACATATTTTTAAAAATTTTGCCAATTTGATACCATTTAAATAGTACTTTATTGTTGTTTTATTTTGTGTTTCTTTGATAACAAGTTCATTCTTTTATTACAGGTTCATTAGTCATTTTTGAGCAGGTAATTTTTTTAAAATTGTCTTTTACCTTATAAAATGGGGAGTTTATAATTGTCTTTAACTGATTTGGTAGTATGTTGTCTTTATTAAAATTTTTCCTTTTGTATATACTTTAAACATATATTTTAGTTTTCAGGTTACTTTTTCATCATTTTTGTGATGTTTCTGCCTTGTTGAATCTTATAATTTTTTATACTTAAATCTATCAATTTATCTACTTCTCCTTTTTTAGACATAGAAAATATCATCCATCCCAAGATTAGATAAATGTCCATGCATATATTTTATAATTCTTTCTTTTTTTATTTCAGAATATTATGGGGGTACAAATGTTTAGGTTACATATATAGTTCTTTCATTTAAAAAAATTAACTATTAAATATTTTTTATTCATTTTATATATCTGAAATAATTTTTTTAAAGTTTAAACATGTCCGTTTGCTAAATAATTTTCTTACCACTGATTGAAATCTCCTCATGGCATATATTTCATTCTAGTAAGGCTAATTTTGTCACTTAGAATTATGTTAGAATGATTTATATAGTCCAATTATGGTATCGTATTGCTAATTATGCCTGATAACTGGAAGTAAAACCAACCTCTATTATTCCTCCAAATCAAGCCATTCTTGCATATCCTCAAAATGTAATTTACAACTAGTAGTTTTCAAGTCCCCAAAACATGCCTTTGGTACTTGTTTGAAATTACTTCCTGTTTATTGATCCATTTCAGAAACAAGGTTACCCAGCACAGTGTTAGAGTCCAGAGCCAGGAGACAGACTGCTCAGGTTCAAATCCCGGTTTTGTCACTGCCTGTCTTTGTGATCTGGAGAAAGTTAACTAACCTCTCTGTACCTCAAGTTTTTTCATCTGTCAAAAGTAGAATAATTACAGTATCTATCTCCTTGGACACTAGTCAGAATTAAATAACAGGACATTTATTAATAGATAGAATAATGTCTGGCATATAGTAAGCATAACTCAAGGATTTCTTTAATAAACTGTGTCTCTGTTTATTCAAATCTACTCTTGTATCTTTCTGTAGAGCTTTCATTGGATTCATAGGTTCAGGGTGCTTTTCTTGTTACACTGACTTCTGGTTCCACTCTGTACCCTCCCTGACCATCCTATTCTCTCCTTCTCTCTATTTCCTTGCTTTAGCTTTATCATTATTTTACAGTTTTTAAAATTAAAAATTGAATAACATTCTTGTAATTATTCCTTTGGACATGAACTATTTGGGAATGTGAATTTCTCTCTTGAGTGCAGCTTTGGCCATGCTTCTTAATGTTAATTTGTAGTAATCACATTTTCATTTTCTCTAGTCTGTAACTTTGTTGGCCAGCCTATAGTTTTTAAATTCAAATTCATCCAAATTTATATCTGTATAATGTTTTCAAAATTTTAATGATAATTTAAATTCCACTATGACAATTTAATTGCCTTACCGCTTCCCCTTTTTCCCAGTTTCTTTTCTATTTTTGTTTGCATATTTATTCTCATTAATAGTATGTGCTTCTCATTTCATATCTTAGATCTTATTTTACAAAAGCTAAACTTCTTGAATTTTATGGTAATATAAATTTATTCTTTAGTAAATATTTTTATTTTTCAAATATATGCATTTCTCCTGAAAGTGTCATATATCTTTCTTTGTTTTTAAAAAAAGAGTACAATTTATGTAGAAATCTGGTGGGAAGCAGCAGACGAAATCATCTGAAGCCAATCCCAATGTACATTCACCTTGAACTCCTGACCCGTAACTTCACTTATTTAGTCATGATATAGGAGTCATGAAAACATTGGAACTATAAATTTATGTAACTCTATAAAGACTAACCAGATCCATCAACATGTCCTACTCTGAAGCCAGGAGGACAGAATGAGAAGGTTGTGTTAGCGGTGCCATTTTGTCGCTTTACCTTTGGTACATTGGGTTCGATCTTATTTGTAGATTAGAGAGAGAAAACAGTCTGTTAGAAAATCACCGCCATGAGCTCAGAAGCCATATGTTAAAGAAAGCTCACCCATCTAGATTATATTTCATGGTTTTTGTATTGGCAGATACCTAATGGCCTTCAAATGGCATTCTCAAAGCTGCTAGTCAAGTGAAATTAATTCTGAAAATGCCCCTTTAAGGAATAAGTGTGAGAGCATGGATTGTTAAAGGCATATTTGTTGTCAGACTGTGAGCTAAATCTCCTCAAAAACAAAGCTGAGAAATTAAGAAAAAGATCATGATTAAGGAAAAATGGCTAATATACTGATGATTGGAAGTAAAAACGTGAATATAAAATAGAAAGAAAGTAAAAATGAATGAACAATAAGTAAAAGGCAATGCTTAGTTTATCAAGCCCAGTGCTATCTCTTCTCCTGTTCCGACCTCATTATGCACAGGGAAAATAAAATAAATACTGGAGTAACACAGACAATAATTATTATGTTGAAAAAAAAAGAAAAGGATTCAGAAGCACACTCCTTTGGAGGAAATGCCAAAGGAAGGAACGATCAGGGTAGGGTAATGAAGTTAAATGTGGTGTTTCTGCCATCAGCGTATTTAAAAATCTAGACGACAGAATAAGTCAAGTCTCTCCCAAAGAAAAGTAAATTCATTTGTGCAACTTGTTTAACTTGGATGGTCACAAGGCCCACGGGGTGTCTGAAGCACAAATCCTCAGGCCACTGATGAGGAGCTCCGACAGCAAATTGTTAAGAGATAACGCAGCAATCCTGGGGACTGAGCAGTGTCGCCTTGGGCTATAGCTTTGTGCAGCCTCCTGTGCTTATGGTCAGCAGATGAGCAACATCAGAAGACAATCTGAGAGTGACTGTCCTCACTGTGCCAGAGTGTTGAGTGGAAATGGTGATAAGAAAAAAGAGCAATCAACAATTTTTCTACAACTTTATTAAGGTGTTTAAAAATCTATATTTTGTGTAACTATTTTTTCCACAGTTATTTGTAAAGGTCAGGTATGGTTAAAAACTGCTTTCAGCATTCTGAAGGAACAAGAGAAACTGAAGCAAGGAAAATACACGAACAGAGAATGAATGAGATAGCATAACTTTGAATCTACAACGCTGTTCAATGGCGACTGTGGAAGGAATCTAAGAGAATGAGGTGAGTTTCTTCATACATATTCTGGCATAGAAAGAATGCTCTGATATATTCCTTACAGCTGGGAGTAATCTGGAATAATATTCATCCAGAAATGGAGGATTGTTATCTCATTCTATCACCCTATGAATACAGTTGACACCATTAAGAACAAGTGTGAATTGTTTATCTTTGTTATGGTGTGTGTTCAGACTGCTTGCAGAGACACAACCCTAGATCTGTTTAAGGAATCTTTTCTGAGACTTCTAGTTAAGGATGTTGTAAAGTGGCTTTTGAAATTATATAGAGTATAATTTCTTTTTTTCCACAAATAAAATATGGCAGGGAGGACTCACACAGTATTTGGCTTTGCTCTTATACTTCCTTTCTTTTCGAAAATATGAAATGTTCAAAGATTCTTTTTTTTTTCTGTTTAATACTTTTAAAGTCCATCTTTGATTGGTGATCAGCATTTATAAACAAATCAGATACTTTTCAAAAGTGAAAAAGGCTTCACGGAATAAAACAGTACGAAGATCTTTCAAGTCAAGAATATGGGTATCTATGTACTATCCTTATGCCAGCACCACTGTCTTAATCAATATATATTCATTTAAGTTTTGAAGGTGAGTAGAGGGCAATTTCTCCTAATGTGTTCTTGAGCTTTAAGTATGTCTTGGCCATTTTTGACTTTCATACATTTACCTTTCTGAATCAACTTGTAGGGACCGTCCCTGGGCAAAAATTGGCTTAAGCCCAGAGTCAGCGAAACTGGGTGTGCTCTCCTTGGGGCCAGAGGACAATAGGTCCGGATGCGGCCTATTGAACAAACAGAACTATTCCTCATGACAGATAGCTTTGTGACAGATAACCAAGCACCTGGGGTCTTGCAAACAAGCCAAGGCGTCTCATTATCCTGCATACGGTAATGAGATAAAGATTGAGATAAGATAAGAAGTTGAGATGCAAGCGTCTGCTTCCCTTGAGCAATCGTCTGAAAGGAATAAAAATGTGTTTTC
>CAUYSK010073327.1:0-24836 GCA_963575035.1 Avahi laniger
CAGGAGTTCGAAACCAGCCTGAGCAAGAGCTAGACCCCGTCTCTACTAAAAATTAGAAAGAAATTAATTGGACAGCTAAAAATATATAGAAAAAATCAGCCAGGCATGGTGGCGCATGCCTGTAGTCCCAGCTACTCGGGAGGCTGAGGCAGGAGGATCGCTTGAGCCCAGGAGTTTGAGGTTGCTGTGAGCTAGGCTGATGCCACAGCACTCTAGCCCGGACAACACAGTGAGACTCTGTCTCAAAAAAAAAAAAAAAAAAAAAAAGAGGAACAAAAAAAGCCTACAGTATGGGATTATGTAAAGAGGTCTAACATAAGAATCATAGCCATCCCTGAGGGTGAAGAAGAAAATACATATGGGTTGGAAAACCTCCTTGGGGAAAATTTTCTAATTCAGGAAAATTTCCCTGGCCTTGTTAGAAACCTGGACATCCGAGAGTACTAGAAGCACAACAGACTCCTGGGAGATTCATCTCCAAGAGGCAATCACCACAACACAAAGTCATGAGACTGGCCTAAGTTAACACAAAAGAGGAACTCCTATGAACTGTAAGATGAAAGCATTAGGTAACTTACAAAGGAAAACCTGTCAGACTAACTGCAGACTTCTCGGCTGAGACCTTACAAGCCAGAAAGGACTGGGGTCCCATTCTCAGTCTTCTCAAATAGAATTATGTCCAGCCTAGAATTTTGTATCCTGCAAAGCTAAGTTTTTTGTTTTTGTTTTTTTTTTTTTTGAGGCAGTTTCATTCTCTTGCCTGGGCTAGAGTGCCATGGTGTCAGCCCAACTCACAGCAACCTCAGACTCCTGGGCTCAAGTGATCCTCCTGCCTCAGCCTCCCAGGTAGCTGGGACTACAGGCATGAGCCACCATACCCTGCTAATTTTTTCTATTTTTTAGTTGTTTGGCTAACTTCTTTCTATTCTTAGTAGAGACAGGGTCTTGCCCTTGCTCGGGCTGGTCTTGAACTCCTAAGCTCAAGTAATCCTCCTGCCTTGGCCTCCCAGAGTGCTAGGATTACAGGCGTGAGCCACCACACCCAGCCAAAACTATGTTTTTTATATGAGAAAGAAATAAAGGCTTTCTCAGACAAGCAAACACTGAGGAAATTTATCAAGACCAGACCTGCCCTGCAGGAAGTACTCAGATCTACATTATACGCTGATCAGCACAACAGACACCCCCACCAGTGAAAAACCATCCAAATTCTTGTTCAGCACCCAGTTACCACAATGGCTCAAGAGGTAAAACAAAGCAGTAAAGTTCTATGCAAAAGATGAATAGAAATCCACCCCACTTATGAATTCTTTCAATAAATGTGAATGGCTAGAACTCCCCACTCAAGAGACACAGGCTGGCTGAATGGATAAATAAATACAAGCCAAGTATCTGCTGTCTCCAGGAAATGCATCTAACCCACTAGAACTCATTAAGACTCAAGGTAAAGGGATGGAAAACAATATTCCATGCAAATGGAAACCAAAAGAAAGCTGGTGTAGCCATTCTCATATGAGATAACATAGACTTCAAATCAACAAAAGTAAAGAAAGACAAAGATGGTCATTATATATGCAACATAGCACTATGTTGAATAGAAGTGACAGTGGGCAACCTTGTCTTGTTCCAGTCCTAAATGGGAATGCTGTCAATTTTTGCCCATTCAGTATGATGTTGTCTGTGGGTTTGTCACATATGGCTTTTATAATTTTGAGGTTCCCTTTTTGGTGAAGGGAACAATTCAACAAGAAGACATAACAATTCTAAATATCTATGCACCTAACACAGGTGCGCCCAGATTCATAAAGTAAATCCTACTTGTAGATCTAAACAAAATGATAAACAACAGCATTGTAACAGCCAGGAACTTCAACAACCCACTAACAGAAGGAGACAGATCCTCTAAGTGGAAAATAAACAAGAAACAATCGACTTAAATAAGACGCCAGAACAAATGGGCCTAACAGATATTTACAGAACATTCTACCCCAAAACTACTGAATATACGTTCTTCTCATCAACTCACAGAACATTCTCTAAGAGTGATCATATCTGAGGCCACAAAACATGTCTTGACAAATTTAAAAAAATGGAAATTATACCATGCATCTTCTCAGACCATAGTGGAATAAAATTAGAAATCAATTCCAACAGAAACACTCAACTCTACACTAAGTCATGGAAATTAAACAACCTACCATTGAATGATTATTGGGTCAAGGAAGAAAGTAAGATAGAAATCAAAAAATTCTTCTAACTAAATGACAAAGGGGAAAAAGTTACCAAAATCTATGGGATTCTGCAAATAGTCCTATGAGGAAAATTCAGTCTTAAATGCCAATGTCCAAAAACAAAAAGATCACAAATCAGCAATCTAATGAATTATCTTAAGGAATTGGAAAAGGAAGAGCAAATCAATCCCAAACCTAGCAGAAGTAAAGAAATGACTAAAGTCAGAGCAGAACTAAACGAAATGGATTCCAGAATAATTGTACAGAAGATTAATAAAATGAAAAGTTGGTTCTTTGAAAAGATAAATAAAATTGACAGGCCTCTTGCTAGATTAACCAGAAACAGAAAAGAAAGGACCCTAATAAGTTCAATAAGAAATGAAAAAGGAGATACTACAACCAGTACCACAGAAATATAAAATATCCTCTTTGAATACTATAAAAATGTCTATGAACATAAACTTGAAAACTTTGAGGAAATGGACAAATTCTTGGAAACTCACAACATCCCTAGGTTCAGGCAGGAAGAAATAGAACTCCTGAACAGACCCATATCAAGTAACAAAATTGAAACTATAATAAAAAATACTCTAAGAAAAATAAGTCCTGGACCAGATGGTTTCACAGCCAAATTTTACCAGACTTACAAAGAAGAACTGGTACCTATACTGCAGAAATTATTTTATTATACATCAAGAAGGAAAGAATCTTCCCCAACCTGTTCTACAAAGCCAATATCACACCTTGATACCAAAGCCAGGAAAGGACACAAGAAAAAAAGAAAACTACAGGCCACTGTCCCTTATGAACATACATGTAGAAATTCTCAATATAATCCTAGTAAACCAAATTCCGCTGCACATCAAAAAAAATAATCCATCATGACCAGGTGGGCTTCATTCCAGAGATGCAAGGATGGTTTGTTCAACATACACAAATCTATAAATGTGATTCACCACATAAATAGAAGCAAAAGCAAAGACCACACAATCTCTCAATAGATTCAGAAAAACATCTGACAAAACTCAGCACCCCTTTATGATAAGAACTCTTAACAAAATAGGCACAGATGGAACACACCTCAAAATTATAAAAGCCATATGTGACAAACCCACAGACAACATCATACTGAATGGGCAAAAATTGACAGCATTCCCATTTAGAACTGGAACAAGACAAGGTTGCCCACTGTCACTTCTATTCAACATAGTGCTAGAAGTCACTTGCCACAGAAATTAGCCAACAAAAGGAAATCAAGGGTATCCAAATGGGGAAAGAAGAGGTCAATCTATCACTCTTTGCTGATGATATGATCTTATGTCTAGAAAACACCAAAGAGTCTGCCAAGAGACTCCTGGAATTGATAAATAAATTCAACAAAGTCTCAGGTTACAAAATCAATGTACAAAAATCAGTAGCATTCATATACACCAACAATAGTCAAGCTTCAAATCAAATCAAAGACTCAATACCTTTCATAATAGCAACAAAGAAAATAAAATACGTAGGAATATATTTAACCAAGGACGTGAAAGATCTCCACAGGAAGAATTACAAAACACTGAGGAGGGAAAAAGCAGAGGATGTAAACAAATGGAAAAACATACCATGCTCATGGATTGGCAGAATCAACATTTTTAACACAGTGACTGCCATGTGAGTTATATTTAGCTCACTCTAGTTTTGACCCTGGGGCCACGTGAAGCATATATAAAATCTTACTTGTTGATGTTCTTATTATTACAATTAATATTGACAATTTAATTCTAAAACCATGGATTAAATGAATAGAAGTCATTAAGATATCCTTTTTCTATTTATGTTTACCTTTACACTCAAAGTTTTTATTCTATTTTCATAATAAAACACTGCAGCCCCAAGGAAAAGTTTGGTTTTTTTGTGTGGCAGTCAATATGTTAAAATGTCTATACTACCCAAAGTGATTTACAGATTCAATGCAATTCCCATTAAAATACCAACATCATTTTTTGTAGATCTAGAAAAAATAATTCTACACTTTGTATGGAACCAGAGACGACCCTGTATAGTCAAAGTAACCTTAAGCAAAAAGAATAAATTGGGAGGCATCACTTTACCAGATTTCAAGCTATACTACAAGGCTATAGTAACCAAAACAGCATGGTACCGGCACAAGATCAGAGACATAGATCAATGGATCAGAACAGAGAACCCAGATATAAAACCATCCTCATATTGTCACCTAATCTTTGGCAAAGCAGACAAAAACATACACTGGGGAAAAGAATCCCTATTCAATAAATGGTGCTGGGAAAATTGGGTAGCCACATGTAGAAGACTAAAATTGGAGACCATTCTTCTAAGTGAACTATAACAAGAATGGTAAAACCTATCACCACTCACAAAAATTAATACATGATGGATAACAGACTTAAACCTAAGGCATGAAACTATAAGAATTCTAGAAGAAAATGTTGGAAAAACTCTTACAGACATTGGCCTAGGCAAAGAATTTATGAAGAAGATCCCAAAAGCAATCCCAACAAAAACAAAAATAAATAAATGGGACCTGACCAAATTAAAAAGCTTCTATACAGCCAAGGAAACAATCAACAGAAACAGATAACCTACAGAATGGGAGAAGATATTTGTATGTGATGCATCCGAGAAAAGGCTAATAACCAGAATCTACAAAGAACTCAAGCAATTCAGCAAGAAAAAAATCAAACAATCCCATTAAAATGTGGACAAAAGACCTGAAAAGAAACTTTTCAAAATATAGACTAATGGCCTACAAATATATGAAAAAATGCTCAACATCTCTAATTATCAGGGAAATGCAAATCAAAATCACAATGCAATATCACCTAACTCCAGTGAGAATGGTTTTTATCCAAAAATCCCAAAACAACAAATGCTGGCATGGATGTGGAGAGATAGGAAAACTCATACACTCTTGGTAGGACTGCAAACTAACACAGCCTGTATGGAAAGTAGTTGGAGATACCTCAAAGAACTAAAAGTAGATCTACCATTTGATCCAGCAATTCCACTACTGAGTATTAACCAAAGACATTTTATAAAAAATACACCTGCACTTGAATGTTTATGGCAGCACAATTCACAATTGCAAAGATGTGGAAACCACCAAAGTGCCCATCAATCCACATCAATCCATAAGTGGATTAATAAAATGTGGTATATGTATACCATGGAGTACTACTCAGCAATAAAAAATAATGGTGAACTAATACCTCTTGAATTAACGTGGATGGCACTGGAGACCGTGTTTCTAAGCGAAGTATCACAAGAATGGTAAAACAAACACCACATGTACTCACCATTAAATTGAAACTAATTGATCAAAACTTATGTGCACATATGGAAAAAACACTCATCAGAAATCAAGCAGGTGGGAAAGGGATGAGGGGATGGGTGAATTCACACCTACAATAACTTTGACTCAAACTGTACAAAAGCAATTTATATAATCAAAGCATTTGTATCCCCATGATATTGTGAAATTTTTAAAAAATGAAAAATAAAAAAAGAGAATGGAATGCCAGTCAGGCTTAGGATGGGAGTAAGTGCACTGTAAATGAATTAGACACTCTCCTTATTGAGCTACAGGCCATAAAAGCGTTTGCTCCTGCTTTTCTGATCACGCTTCTCAAAAGCACAGCTCTTTTAAAGTAATGAAACAAGTGTTAGCTTGGCATTCAAACACACCCAAAAAAAGAACTCAGCTGAAGCACGGGAGCTGCAGTACAGGAAACACTGCGTCATGGAGACCTAAATAAGGAAGGGCTGAATGGTCCAGTGCTGGGGAGTGTCCACCCTAGTCAGAGGGGCCTTACTCATCATCTCATGTGGGGTAGGATTCTGTTTGAGCTGACTTTCCCATCTGAAAAAGCATTTGGAAACCAGGAGCCCACCTCCTTTATTTTATTCGGGACACAGGCCCAGAGAGGTCTTTTTAAAAAACTTGTCCGAGGTCACACAGCAATGCAGAAGTGTATTCTGCCTTTATCTTTGGGATCCTCTGTCCACAGAAATCCTCCCCTACTAAATGAGGGACGAGAGGAGGCGGCAACTGGCCTGGACTCCCAGGGGAGGTCACTGCAAGTGGCAGGACTTGCTTCCCCTCGTGTCTCCTCTCCTCTCCCTGTCTCCTTCCTAGCTGCTTCCACACAGCTGTGAAGGCAAATCTCTCCAAAACAACATGTCTCTCCTTGTCGCTCTGCTGGTGAAAGCCCCTCACCGCCTCCCGTTGCTTACCTCACTCAGCAGGCGCCCCTGCTGCGGTCTCTCCTCAGTGTCGCCAGCCCCGCAACTCCCCATCGCAGGACTCTGGCCAGCCGGAGTTGATGCCTCCGTTCCATCCTCTCCGTTGCTTCCTTGATCGTCAGCACCCTTCCCTGCCTCACTGCCCTTCCTCCGGAGGTAAATCCTTAGGGAGAGGCCAAGTGCGTGCTCCCCACGCCCACTGTTTAGTCACCTTGTCCCCGGTGCTCCTGAGGTTTCTGGAAGGTGAGGCCCTGTCTGCTCTCCGCGGTTGCTCTAGCACCCAGGGCTGCTCTCCCAGGAAGAAGGGGCTGGGGGAAGAGCAATTTGCTTACTTAGAAAGGACTGGAGGCAATTTACATCACATTGGTGAGTTGGGGCGGGAGGGAGCAGGTGATTGTCTTTACCCGAAGAGAGCTTTCAACTCATCAGTGATGAAGCCACCCCAAGTCCTGAGTTAAGGACGAGGGGGGAGGGGACGTGAGCAGGCATCCCTCTTAGGGGTGTGCCACGCCCCTCAACTAGCCAGGTGAGACCTGGGTCACAGTTGTCATCCGGACAACTGTAAGATAATAACTTTGTATTATGGACGCCACTAAGTTTGCGGTGATGTGTCCCACCGCGACAGGGAACTCGCAGAGCCCAGAGGGCAGGTGGGGCCCATTCCCGGTGTAGGCGTGAGGTTAAGTAACTTGCAAGAGATCACTGCGCTTTCCACGTGTGTCTGTTGGGAAGGCTGACCGGAATCTAGGCTCTTCATCCACACCTTACCTAGTAATGGCGCTAGTGAGTTTCGTTTGCAGAGCATTTTGTAGCTTTTACAGCTACCATCCAATTTTATCTCCACAACATCCCTATAGGGTGGTCAAAGCAGATATTATTAAGCTCCTTTATATATGAGGAAACTGAGGCACAGCAGAATAATAATTTTTCAAGGCCACCCCGGGGGCAGAGTCAGGAGTCAAACTAAAGGATTTGGTCCCAGTCTAGGCTCTCCCCCCAGGTGCCACCGGCATTAACAAAGCCCGCGAGGTGCCAATGGGTGACACAGTATTGCTTCTCCTTCTCCAGGAGAAGTCATGCTTGGCTAGTTGAATTGATCTGCCTTCTTTGCCCTCCCCTCTGCTTCCCCAGGGTCTCCTCAGCCCAACACACACCTCGAGGCCCCGGCTTAGAGAGTCCTGGTCCTACCCAGCTAGTTCCCCTCGTCCATGCTCCTCCTGGCACTGGTAGGGTGTGTTGAGCTTGTTGTCATTATCTCAAAGGTGATCCACATGCTGCGGAGGCCTGAGACTTTTTATGCCATCCCCCTATTTTACAGATAAATCAAGGACTGTGCTGAGAAGTCAATACGGGCACAGTTCAGGTTGTCACTGACAGGCATTTTACTGTTAGGCTAGTTTCAAATAATTCTGTTATCCCGGAAGAATTCCTTTACCACTTGTGATTTAAAATCTTCCAATATCAGTTTTTTGAAGGAAAAATTTTGGTACTCATTTAACTTGCCCACTTACCCATGATTACTAATCTGGGATTTGATGCATGTGGGTAAGTAATTAAGTGGGTACTTTGACTGGAGGTTTTGTATTTAGGGATTTATTTTCGACAAGAGCTCTCCTTTGCCTTTCTCCTGAAAGCCAGGTATGCCAAAATCAAGAGGAAATATTTTGTAAGGATGGGTGTCAGAGTTTTGCCATTGCATTCTGGATACACACACAGTGCCCTGATGGATACTGGAACATTAGATGCAAGATAAGATAAATGATTTACTTTTGATCTGAAACTAAAGATATTTTTGTGTCTTCAACTGACAAGGTTGAAAGATAGAAACATCCCCTATTTTGTGCACCCTTGTGACCAGAAGTGTTAACTAGAGGGATCTTGAGGAAACTTGGGAGGGAGAATTAACTTTTGGATTTGAGATTAGTCCATTTCTTTTATAGGAATTTTTTTCTTTTTTTGAGACACAGTCTCACTCCATTGCCCTGAGTACAGTGCCGCGGTGTCATCCTAGCTCACGGCAACCTCAAACTCCTGGGCTCAAGCGATTCTCCCGCTTTGGCCTCCCAGAGTGCTAGGATTACAGGCGTGAGCCACCATGCCTGGCCATATAGAAAATATTTTAAGTTTGCATAATAATAATTCTGGGAGATGCACACTTCTGACACTGTATGTGCGGGTTTTTCCCCCACACCAACCAATTCTCTGACACCAGCTGGGTGTCCTACAATTTAATTCAATTCTGACACTATCTGGAGTTAGCATCAGTCCCCACAAATTAAGGGCTCGTTCCCATGAGACTGCCCCCAGTTCCGATGCCAGTTGCAAGTCTGGGCGTGCCATGCTTCTCATCAACTGGCTGTACATCGGGAGTTGCCATGACGCCCTCCTGTGCTTGATAATTTGCTAGATTGGCTCTGAACAAAACACTCTTCTCTGACCAAAACTTTAGTCAGGCTCCTCGAAGTCCTCTGTGTGACTAGGCCAGACCCTGGGCTTCCCTCCCTGTCCTTGTTGAATCCAGTGTGAGCAAGAGTCCTGCTAAGTCAGTTTAGGGAGGATGCCCCACCTTGGAGTGGTAAGACCACTCTGGATGTCTTCACCCTGGCCTGCCGTCAGCGATAATCCTACCAAGTTGGTTTAGCCAGAAACTCCTTTATCCTTGCTGTTTCCTCCTGGTAATTTTCCACCCAGTGATGCGCACCCTGCTCCTTGGTTATAAATCCCCACATGGAGGAACCTGCTGCAGTGGTCCCTGTGCCTATCACCATGCCCCCCTGAATAAAGTCTTCTTGCCATCTTTGATAAGGGTCATGAATAATTTTTTAAGAAGGGTCATGAATAATTTTTTTTTTTTTGAAACAGAGTCTCACTCTGTTGCCCAAGTGAGTGCCGTGGCTAGAGTGCGATGGCGTCAGCCTAGTTCCCAGCAACCTCAAACTCCTGGGCTCAAGCGATCCTCCTGCCTCAGCCTCCCGAGTAGCTGGGACTACAGGCATGCGCCACCATGCCCGGCTAATTTTTTCTATACATATATTTTTAGTTGTCCAGATGAATAATTTTTTAACAACTCACAGTTATATCCTTTATAATGTGCATATACTGGTTTGTTATAAATAATATTTTAAAGGATACAGAAAAACAACCAGATTAAGAGATGCATCAGGTGAGGTCCAGAAGGGTCTTGAACACAGGAGCTTCTGTCCCCATGGGGTTGGAGGTGCACCATCCTCCCACTATGAGGATGCATCCACCAACCCAGAAACTCATCAAATCTTATTGTTCAAAAGTTTTTACGGAGTTTAATCTACAGCCCTCCCCTCTTTCCCAGAGGGTGGTAGATAGGGCTGAAAGTCCCATCTCTAATGGCCTACCTAGCCTTTCAGGGGGCCAGCCCCATCCTGAGGCTATCTAGGAGTTCTTCTCTAAGTCATCTCATTAGCAAAAACTCAGGTGTGATCAAAAGGCGCTCACAAAAGACATTCCTGTCACTCAGGAAATTCTAAGGGGTTCAGGAGCTCTGTGCTAGGAATCCAGGATAAATACTAAATATATTTCTTATTATACTATAATAATAATAGTAGTAAAACTGGGATGTGACTTATTCTTGCCTTTTCCAGAATAAGATATGCTATTCTAGCCAGCACAGACGACATACAATTGTGTAGAAAAACCTCCAAAATTACAAAATTATAAATTATTATATAGAAATAATAAAGGCAGAATGGCTTTAACTAAGAGATAGTCAAATTGACCAAAGGAATAGGAGGAAGTATCTTGGAAAAGACCCACATGTATATCTGTTTATCCAAAGACACCATAAAGACAGAATAAAGCCAACCCACAAACTGGAAGAAGATATTTGCATTACATAACTGACAAAGGACTAGTGCTATGGTTTGAATGTCCTCTCCAAAAGTCATGTTGAAATTTAATTGCTCTTGTGACAGTTTTAAGAAGTGGAACTTTTAAGGGATGATTAGATCATGAGGGCTCTGACCTCAGGAATGTATTAATGCTGTTACTGTGGAAATGGGATCCTGATAAGAGGATGAAGTTCACCTTCCACCATGGGATGATGCAGTACAAAGGCCCTCACCAGATCCTGTGCCATGCTTTTGGACTTCACAGCCTTCAGCACTGTAAGCCAAACAAACCTGTTGTTTATAAATTACCCAATGTATGGTATTATTATAGCAGCGAAAAAACAAAGGCAACTAATATTGAGAATATATGAAGAATTCCTACAAATAAATAAGAAAAAGACAGAGTACCCTATAATACAATGAGTAAAAAACTTCAGCAAGCACTTCACAGAAGATGAAATATGAATAATCAATAAACATTTGAAAAGATGCTCAAATTTCTTAGAAATTAAAGAAATACAAATTAAAGCCACAATAAGATATTCTTTTCTACCCACCTGAAGAGCAAAACTTAAAAAGTGTATCAAGTGTTGGTGAGATGGAAGAGCATATCCTGCTAGTGGCAGTGTCATTGGTACTACCACTTGAGAAACAATTTGCCATTACCTCGTAGGAGAAATTAAAGATGGTCACATCTTCTGCAGCTCTTCCCATCAAGAGGTTGAGTCTCTTCTCCTTAAATCTGGGATGGCCTTAGTGAC
The DNA here is from genome assembly GCA_963575035.1 of Avahi laniger. Taxonomy (NCBI): domain Eukaryota; kingdom Metazoa; phylum Chordata; class Mammalia; order Primates; family Indriidae; genus Avahi; species Avahi laniger. Next base: position 11,122 of record CAUYSK010073327.1, read on the forward strand.
TTGCTTGGCCAACGGAATGCAGCAGAAATGACATTCTTGGACTTTTAAGGTTAGGGGAGAATCCTGAAGCTTTTGTTCAGGTCTCTTAGAACACTTGTTCTTGTAGCCCAGCCACCTTGCTCTCAGGAAGCTCGCAGAGCCCCAGGAGAGGCTCCCTTGCCTCCAGCACAAACTTGAAGCTGTGTGGGGCATCCTGGAAGTTGGATCATCTAGGACCCTGCCTGAGGGCAGACGAACCATACCTGCTAATCTCTGCCCAAGTACCAGATCCTTGAGCAAAATAAATGACTGTAACTGTTTTAAGCTACTTAGTTTTTTTTTTTTAAATTATTTTTATGGTATAATTTACATACTATAAAATTCAACCATTTAAGTGTACATTTTAAAAGTTGTGCAACCATCACCACAGTTTTAGAACATTCTATCACCCCATTAAGATTCTCTTTTAAGCCACTAGTTTTGGGAAGGGTTGTTATGACAGAAACCTAACAAAGATTGAAGATGTGCATACACTATGGCTTAGCAATTCCATCCTGGGTATGTACCCTAGAGAAACTCTCACACACATGCGTCAGGAGATGTACACAAGAATGATCTTAGCACCCTTGCTAGTACAGTAGTTCCCCCTTATCCGAGGTTTCCATGGTTTCAGTTACCCACGGTCAACTGCAGTCTGAAAATGTTGAATGGAAAATTCCAGAAATAAATAATTCATCAGTTTTAAATTGCTTGCTGTTCCGAGTAGAGTGATGAAATCTCATGCCATCCTGCTCTGTCCCACCAGGATATGAATCATCCCTTTGTCCAGTGTATCCACGCTGTTTTGTGCTGCCTGCCCGGTGGTCGTCGACTTGGTCTGTTCCTGACATCCAGCCACTGACATCTTCATGGCTCAATGTCCCAGGATCTCCTGAAATGGATGACCTCCTTCTGACATACAGTCAGAAGGTCAACAGCCTAACGCTATGTCCCAGTGCCTACATCATCCACCTCATTCATCTCATCACGCAGGGTGAGTGCAGAACAATAAGATACATTGAGAGAGACAGAGGGAGACCATTCACATAACACTGTATTTATTATACCGTATTGTTATAATTGTTCTATTTCATTATCATTGCTCATCTCTCACTGTGCTTAATTTATAAATTAAACTTTATAATAGATATATAGAGGGAAAAAAACATAGTGTCTGTAGGGATTAGTACCATCCATGGTCTCAGGCATGCAATGGGGGTCCTGGAACGGACTCCCTGAGGATAAGGGCGAACTATTGTAACAGCAAACGTGGGTTCGGGAGGGGAAGACCAAAAATAAATAAACCAATAAAAAATAAGAGTTTAAGAACAACTGAGTGTGGAAATAAATTACAGTATATTCAACAATGGAATACTTTCTAGCAGCAAAAATAATCTACAGGTAGGCAAAGCAACATGACTCTAAGAAAAGTAAATGTGCAAAGAAAAAGCAAGTCACAGGGTAATATATTATTGCATGATTCAAAACCTGACAAACTCAGCAATATGTTGTTTAGAAGGGAAATATGTGGTAAACTTTTAAAGAAAAAGAGGGGTAAGAGACACTATCTTAAGTTGGGTGGTGGAATATTCATTTTATTTGTTTATACCATACATATTAGATAAAAATTCTTTTGAATCTCTTTGTTAACATAAAGAATTAAAAAATAATAGCAATAGCACATATATTCAGAGCCAACCGTATATCAGACACACTGCCAGCATGAGACGTGTAAGTTCAGACTTCCTTTTTATGTACAATTATGTCGTTCATTCTGGGCCCCTCTTCTAACCACAGGAGCTCGCCCCATTCTTTTCATTCTCCTCTCTTCTGCTTCTTCTCCCAGCAACACAGAATTTCTCCCTCCTTCTGCAGTTACAAATCAGAATCGTTTGTCTGTTCGTCTAGTGTTCACTAAGTGCTTACTGTGTGCCAGGCACTGTTCTAGGCCCTGGACACACAGCAGTGAATAAAACTGACAAAAATCTTTGTTCACTTTTTTTTAATTAAAAAAAATTTTTATGTTTATTATGAGCACATTAACAGTTGTCTATATTTATGGGGTAGGTGCGATGTTTTGATACAGGCATACAATGTATAATAATAAAATCAGGGTAATTGGGATATTCATCACCTCAAACGTTTATCATTTCTTTGTGGTAGGAACATTCCAATTCCACTCTTTTAGTTATTTTAAAGTAGACCCTAATTTGTTGACTATAGTCACTGTTGTGCTCCCGTTCACGTTTTATAGGGGACGAAGAGCAACAGACAAATGTGAACACGAAGAAATGCATTTACCGCACGTGCATCACGTCACTGAAACCCACTGTGCTGAAGGACCCCTGTGGTCCAGTGTGGTGCTGGATTCGAACCCGGGCCTGTCGGCCTCCAGCTTATGTGGTCCCAGCTCGTTAATTATAAAACCCTGAGCAAATGCAAAGGGTCATGCTGGTGTCCATGGCCAATGTCTGCCGAAATGAAATGCAGGCACTTTTATGTCATTTTTACTTGTCAGAAACACCAGCCTTTTGGGTTTGCAGTTTTCTTCAAAGATGTGCCTTAAAAACATCAGCCATCTTCCTTCCATCGATCATACCTACCTAACTCCAAAATAAACCACATTTCGAAATAGTTGGTTTTTTTATGATGAAAAATATTTTTAATCTGTCTTATGTGTACAACTTGATTTTAAATCAAGTGAAATAGTTGACTTTAACCAACACATGCTTAGCCTTGAAATCTGTCACAACTTGAAAGTGGGTAAAACATCTTGTGGTCCCCAAAGAAAACAAACTGATGTTGTTTTTCCTGAAGTGTTTTGTGAAATTAATATAAAGGTAACGGCACTTTCCAAAACCTTCCAGCTTGTTTGTGGAAGGTATTTCCCACGCTTCCTCTAATGCAGTCCAGTGTTCAACACAGATGACCTCTTCCAGATATTTTCTTTCTTCCTGTAGCTGCCACTAGGGGGATTCCCCCGTCACTCTCTTCTCCCTAGTCCCTGTGGTTTTACCAAGAGTAATCTCAGGGTGAGTAGGAGCTGGTTTCTATGCTGTTCAGGTTCCTCCTGGCTCTAGCATCCCTGAAGACTCTTTTCTTCCTTAGTTCTCCTCTCTCATCACTCCTTACCCCTTCCTAGAGCTTCACTCACTTTGACCTGCTCCTCTCCTGTATCGCAGGCCATGCCGTCCCTACCCCTGGGATTTGGGGTGGAGGGGACTGAAAATCGGCTCTTATCTCAATTCAAAATCTTATTGTCTTTGCTTAAGCAGCTCACATGCCACCTCCTCCAGGAAGCCTTCTCTGATTGTCCAGCTGAAAAGACTGCCAGGGCACTTCACTGGACCTGTCAACACACTCATCACATTCTTTGTATCACGCATTTGTACAGGTCTCCTCTTATCTTCTGGATCCACACAGCACCTCACCCATAGCAAAGGAGTGAATCTTTACTTACTCCTGCTGGAGCTACAGCAACTGGAGTTACGGTTATAGCCGTCATGTTGTCCATTAACACATTTTTCTGTCTGTTGTATATTCTCTAACACCTCTATACTATACAGTCATGTGCCACATGATGAAGTTTCAGTCAATGAAGGACCACATGTACAATGGTGGTCCTTTAAGATTATATTACCATATTTTTGCTGTGCCTTTTCTATGTTTAGATACACAAATACTTACCATTGTGTTACAGTTGCCCATGCAATTCAGTACAGTAATGTGCTGCATAGGTTTGTAGCCTAGAAGCAACAGGCCCTACCATATAGCTTGGATGGGTAGTAGGCTACACCATCTAGGTTTGTGTAAACACACTCCATCTTATTCGAACAATGACGAAATCGCCTAATAATAACACATTTCTGAGAATACGTCCCCTTCATTAAGTGACTGGCTGTCTGGTGAGTAGCCTTTCATGAGCTGAGACGTAGCTCCCATAAACAACTCTGTCTACGTGGGAAAGCTATTTTGAGTTCCCTGTGAATTACAGTAGCTTTGGAAACACAGCCTGCCATTCAAGGGAGAATAGTCACAGGGTTAACCTGACAACCTAAAAAGAAACAAAAAACATGTTTTTCAACCAGAGGGGTGGTGATTAGTTGTCCTGTATTTCCAACAAGGCCTCAAAAGAAAATTCCAAGGATTAAGCCCAGATGTTCAAAGGAATGGAATTAATCACACTCAAAAATGTTTTCGACTTTGAGTCTCAAAGTGGGGTGTCTGTCATTAAAGGAAAAACACACTTTAAAGGTTGTAAAATATATAAGATTTAAAAATTCTGTTCTGCTGGCCTTGTGGTTTTAGTGACCATAAAGTGAGTGACACAAAAAAATACTCATTCATCTGTTAAAACTACTTGGGAATTTCCATTTCGAAGATGTTTAGTGAGACTGAAGGATGTATCTAGAGCACAGAGGCTTTGGCTTCTAAATGGATTAGTTTGTATAAAGAACCAGTTCAGGATGTGGTCACAAAGGACAGTATAATTTAGCCTGCGTCTCAGCAGTTTCTAGGAAGTGCTGCCCAGCTACCATTTTCTAGGGCAGAGGCTGCAGGAGGCAGGTGGAAAGGCTACTTTCCAAATTCTCCATCGTCGTATTCTGACCTAAATATTCCCTAGAGCAAGTGTGTGATTATTCTGTTAAATTTTATCAGAAAGAAAAATCCATGGATTGGATAGAACATAAATGGAAATCCAGATGTTAGCTGCAGATGGGCTTTGTGAATATACAAACTACTCTTTTCCTGCACGTAAACTACGTGAAGACATCGTGAATTTTCTCCGAGTTCAAACACATCGATGTAGCGGTGGTGCCACCTGTTTCCTGGGTCTCCACTTTGCCGGAGAGAGTAACTGAAACAGATGCCGGAGCGTCCTCTCTGCTGTTGACTTCCCGCACGCCCACGCTCACTTTACAGGTCCTTTTCATGAACAACCCCTGCTGATCTAACCTCTGGAAGAATCTGGGGCAAACAAGGTTCCTGCAGTGACTGGTTTTTGCCTGAGGGTCACGCCGCAGAGTTTTGTTCTCGGGCTTACTGTGTTTAGGGCACATGTGATTTAAAGTTGGTGGGAAGCTGTGGAGTTGGGCCAGTGAGGAAGGGAAAGGGGGTGGTGGTTGAGTTCAGAGAAGGCCAGCTGAGAAACTCATTGAATTTATAGTGAAGGGCAATGTGGAAGCAGAAAGAACTTTCTAGAAGGCAGCACTCAACCTGCCACTTGTCCACAGGAAACCCTTCAAGATTTTCCCAGCACCTTTAGATCAAGTCCACACTCTTTCAATAGGCTGATGGGGCTCTCCTCCCTCTGCCCTGGTCTCACTTTCCTGCCTCCTCTCTTGCCTGTCCCTCTTTGCTATTTAGGTTCTAGTCACACCAAAAAAAAAAAAAAAAAAAAAAATTCCCTCAAGCCACGCTGCTTCCAAGTCTTTGCCTGTGCTGTTCTCCTGGGTCCTGGAGTCCTTTACATCTCATGGCCTCTCCTCCCACTCCCACCTCACCCCTAATACTCTCACTCTGCCTTCAGATCTCAACTTGAGTTTCCAGGGGAAGAGACAGCTACTGGTCCCTGTCAAAAGGCAGTTAGCCCCGTGGTGTGCTGGCAAGCTCCCTGCTCACCTCCACCCAGCACTCTGCCCTCCATGGTAACCACCCACCTCCCCGTGCTGAACGGTCAGCTCCAAGGGGGTCAGGAACTGTGTGTTTCATGGACTGTACGTGGCATTTAGTAGGTACTCAGATATTCCACGGGGGAGAATACAGGGTGTAAAATGCAGCGTGAGGGACTTGGTTTAGTCTTCAGAGTGACTGCCCAGCGCAAGCAGCCAAAGACATGTCAATCTTGGACTCTGGAGGCCAGTGTGAGTCTCTGGTGCAGGGTTAAAGGTCCATAGAATCTGTGGCCTCCCAGAATAGTTCTGGAGACACTGAGCATTTATGTGATTGTTAGACTGTAACAAAAGTAAGGGCCTGAAAAAGGGAAAAATGGATTAAAACCCCCTCACCCTTTTTGGGAATTAAGACCTGCATCCCTGCCAGAGGCCAGTGCTCAGAGGGGTAGGGGAGGGATCTTTGTTTGTCATAGCACAGGAGATAGCTGAATGGAATTGTCCGGCCAGACATCATGAGATTGTCTTCACCAGGGATGCTATAGTTAAACAACAACAGCCCAAAGCTAAAACCTCCTTTTAAAAGCTCTGTATTTCTGCTTATAGACAGGACAGTGGTACTTTAAGATGAGAGTATACCATCCTCCTCATTTGCTGGCAAATTAATAAACTTCTCTTTCCTTTTCCTCAAACCACTTGTCCTCCTTCTGATGCAGCCTCAGGGACAAGTGCTGAACTTTTGGTAACAAGACTTTGGGAACACCAGCCCTTTAGAGTATAAAAATAAGGTTCCTTCATCTCCATGAACCCATGCTGAGGCAATGCTTTGCACAGGCCCTGTAACAAAAGAAAGATAATAGACAAATGAGTACAACTAAGTTAATTATTGTAAGTTTATCATGTGATTAAAAGAGTCTCCTTTACTCTGACCCTACTCTCCCATATTTTGGCATTAAAATTTCTTTGTATGAAGTGATAGTGATAAGAGAAGATAGTTTAAACAGAGTCCTTACCCTGGCAAAGTAAGAAATGGCAAAACTTGCTATCCCTGTGGGGGTGTGGGGAGAAATTGGACTCCTCTACACCACACTAAAAAAAAGAAATTCCAGATAGTCCTAAAATGTAAAAAGCAAAACAAAAAAATTCTACAAGACTGTGGGGAATAACCTTATGATCTTGAGGTAGAGGTTTCTTTTTTTTTTTTTTTGTGACAGAGTCTCTGTTGCCCGGGCTAGAGTGCCATGGCGTCAGCCTAGCTCACAGCAACCTCAAACTCCTGAGCTTAAGTGATCCTCCTGCCTCAGCCTCCCGAGTAGCTGGGACTACAGACGTGCACCACCATGCCCAGCTAATTTTTTCTATATATATATTTTTAGTTGTCCAGATAATTTCTTTCTATTTTTAGTAGAGACGAGGTCTCACTCTTGCTCAGGCTGGTCTTGAACTCCCGACCTTGAGCGATCCACCCGCTTTGGCCTCCCAGAGTGCTAGGATTACAGGCATGAGCCACCACGCCTGGCCGAGAAGGGTTTCTTAAATAAGATACAAAAGCTCTAGTTATAAGTAGATAAATTTGACTACATTAAGGACTCTATTCACCAAAACACCAGTCTTCACCAAGACTGAAGACAAGTCACAGAATATTTATAATACACATAACTGACAAAGAAATGGTATCCAGAATACTCATGCATATATGCACATGCTATAGTTTTAACGTTTCTGTCCAAAATTCATGTTGAAACTTCATCCTCTATGCAGCAATATTAAGAGGTGTGGCCTTTAGGAAGTGATTGAGTCATGAGGGAATCTGCCTTCATGAATGGAATTAGATGCCCTTATAAAAAGGTTTGATCTCATGCCTATAATCCTAGCACTTTGGGAGGCTGAGGTGGGAGGATCGCTTGAGCCCAGTTTGAGACCAGCCTAACAATAGCAAGATCCCATCTCTACAAAAGTAGAGAAACTAGCTGGGCATGGTGGCAGGTGCTACAGTCCCAGCTACTCAGGAGGCTGAGGCAGGAGAATCATCTGAACTCAGGAGTTCAATTTATGATGTCACTGCACTGTGTCTCAAAAAAACAAAAACAAATAAAAGGGCTTGATGGAGGAAGTTCACCCATTTCACCTCTTCCATCCCTTTTACCATGTGAGGACACACAGCGTTCCTCCCCTCCAGAGGCTGCAAGGTGCCATCTTGGAAGCAGAGACCAGGTTCTCAATGGACACTCAAATTGCCAGTGCCTCTGGAACTGTAAGATATCATTTTCTGTTCTTTATAAATTACCCAGTCTCAGGTATTTTGTTATAGCCGCCTAAATGGACTAAGACAGCATACATATATGTACTGTGTGTGTGTGTGTGTGTGTGTATATGTATACTCAAATAAGAAATAGACCCTAATAGAAAAATGGGTAAAAGACTTCAACAGGCATTTTACAAAAGTGGAAATTTAAATGGCCAATAAATAAATGAAAAGTACTCAACCTTATTAGTACTTGAGAAAATTCAAATGAAAACCTATTATGAGATACCATTTCACACCCACCAGATTGGGAAAAATTTAAAAGTCTGCTGATAACAAGTGTTGGAAACGACGTAGATTCTCACGCTCTGCTGGTGGGAGGACAAAGTGGTTGCACTACTTTGAAAAACAAATTGGCACTAACTGAGAAGGCTGAAGATGTGCACGATCCCGTGAGCCTGCAGTTTCCCTCCCAGACTTATCCCTTAGGCGCACTGGGACATGTACACCAGAACGGTCAGAGCAGCACTGCCGTTCACAGCAACCCCAAGCTAGGAGCACCTCAAAGTGCACCCACAGCGACCTGGGTGGAACTGTGGCAGAGTAATGCAATGGCATAGTTTTAGAAAGTGATGAGAGAATGATCTCCTAAGGACCAAAATTAAGCAGAAAAAGACAGACTACAAATGGTGTGATTCTATTTATACAAGTTCAAAAACTGGCAAAACATGTATGTTTGGGATACATACATGAGGGAATCATATAAAGAAACCATTATTACAAAAGTCAGAATACCAAATACTTCTAGGAGAGGTAGAGAGTTCTGATCTGGGAGAGACACAGGGCATGGAGCTTTTTAGGTGCTGGCAATATCCTATTTTTTACCTGGGTCATGGCTGCATGAATATTTTTTACTTTATTACACTGGTCATATGTTTTATGCTCTCTTCTGTACATGTGTTTCACACTTAAGTTACTCAGCTTAAGATAAACAACTTAAGTTGTCCATCCCCTTTCTTTCAAAAGTTCTACTTTTCTACTGATTCTATTGATTGCAAACCTTCTAAGACTGGGAAGCTCCTCTTTACATAGTGCTGAATAAATAATGAATTTAGAAGGACTCAAAGTAGCTCACGGAGATGTTCAGAAGAAGAGAGGCTGGGTCTCCACCTTTGATTGCTTTGTAATATGGACTCAGTAATGCTCCTCCAACAGCTAGCGTGGTGGGAAGGCGACAGCCACACGCAAGGTCTCCGAGGGTGAGGGAGCTCGTAGAGCCAGGGCCTTTGTGGAGGAACAACTACAAAATGAAGTCCAGATTCCCTAGTCAGGTACTCAAGGCCCACCACACAGTAACTCATGCCTTTACATTAGCAACAAAGTTGTTTTCACCGCTAGGAAGTAGTTTTTAACTCTTCATTATGGAAATTCTCCAACATACACCCACCGTTTAATGAACCCGGTGTACCCATCACTGGGCCTCAGCGATGATCAGCATTCCATCAGGTGGCTTCTGTCATTTTTCCATAGTCCCAATCTACATCTATGTGTTCTAGAAGCGCAGCCCAGTGCAATGAAGGATAAGACACATACATTTAAAAATATCTGAATCCCAATTTTTATGGTAGGATGTCAGTACTTCCAAAGGCTGGTGTTCATAGGATCGGTAATAAAGAACGCAACTACTCTGATCTCCTGCCCCAGGTCATTCCCTGGCTCCTGGCCCCACGATTATACAGTGTATCTACATGTGCCAGGTGAGGATTTGTTGACGGTGAAGTTGGGCAGGTCAGTCCTGATGCACTGTGCTTCCCCGACCCTGCATAGACTACCTCAGGCGGAGAGAAGCCCTTTACGAAAGGTTGTTCCTTGGAAAGAACTGGCTCCTTAAACTTGTTCCTTCCAGAAGTTACCAGCTTTAATAACTGCAACTCCTGTCCTATCAGACTGAAGGCAGGCAGCTCTTACCTGGGAGGAGATGGGGACCCACCACATCCCTAGCAGAGCCTGCAGACATCTGAGCAGGTCGTTAGGAAAGGAAAGGAGATGACTTCCCTTCCCTCCTGAGTGGAAGAATCTCTACTGTGCTTGTTATCTCATCAGCTTCAGGGCTCCCACGGCCCACATCAAAGAACACTGGCAACTAACTTAACCCTGCACCACCACTCAAGGAGTCACGCGTTCCCAGGGGGCAAGGAAGTTTGCTGCCTCCATTAAACACATCACAAAGCTTGTTTTGTACAACAGTTGCAAGGGAACCACAGTATGTGGAAATATGTATGAAAATGTGCTGAGAGTCCTTATAGGAAATGTCAAGGGCTGTCTGGAAGCTTACCAGTCCAGGTGGAAAAATGGGTTGTTTGGGACAGTGTCCTATCCCTCTGGGGGCTTCTTTTGGTGATGTGATGCGACATTATTGTGTGATCAGCCTCTGCTTGTTCGTACTTTGTGCAGCACCATGCACTTAGTGTTCCGCAGGAGCTGAGGGGTTCTTCCTGCAGAGCTGACCACCTTGAAAGCCGAGGCATCGCCGTAAGCCACGTCAAAATGAGAGAGTAAATGAGCAATGAGTCCTTTAGTTCATTCTGTGAGGTTTCGTAATAAATGAAGCTGGCACTGCCATCCAGCAGTGAAACAGGCCAGATATCACGTGGACCACAGGCGGGGCACTTCTAGAAGGATGGGTCAAGTACAACTGTATGCGGGACAAGTGGGATAATTTTATTCTCATTTTTCTTAAAATAAAATTACAATAGAAGTTTTACAATTCAGTATAATTAGATGTGATTTATAATTTTAATACTTCTTTTTAAACAAGTGACAACAAAGAACTAGTACAAACTTTAAAACTACTAGAGCAAAGAGAAACTACCTTTCTGATCAAAACGTGCCAGAGCTAAACTTCTTTAGAAAACTTTCTAAGTTTTCTAAGCTAAACTTTCTGAGGGTTTGTGAAAAGCCTTTAATCTCAAATATTTAAACTAATTTTGTAACCACTAAATGCCTTCACCAACTGATGGATCAAATGTTTCCTAAATTTAGGAACCAATGACCAAGTGGCCTGAAAAACATAAGTCCTGATCTTATTTTTCCAGCTATAAAATATCAGTAATTTCAAGAAAACAACCAAATATTTTCTAAGGACAGAAGCTTTCTGAAAACTTCAATGACCTTTTCTGGCTCAGTACCTGACTGAAATGTTCAAATGTTTATATTGCACACACAAAAAATTTGAGCAGCATACTATGTGTGAGAAGCTGATGAAAAATAAGACTGGAAAAAACCCCTAAATTGTGTTCCATTTACATGATTTAAATATATAGTTTCTATATCTTTAATTAATATAAGTAAAAAGGTAAACTTTACAACAGCACAGAAATACAAATGTGTTTAGAGTTTTACAAAATATATTCAATCCCTTAGACATGCACGATCTTTTAATTTTGGAGTTACCATACAAGGGAGCTAGTTATCTTCTTCATAATGAAAGCAGGAAGTCATGTGTACAAAGTTATTTATATGAAAAGAGTAGAGACCCACATTCCCGTTCTTTGTCCTTGACAAATATTTATGGAATGTTGGAAATTATGAAAAAACAATCCCAATGTTATGAAGTCCAAAGACTAGGAATGAGAAAACTCCTTGTGGCACATTATGCGATGTGGAATGACAATCATCTTTCAGTAATTAGAGCAGCATTTTCAATTACATTTAAAGGCGACCAAGGGACTGGGTGGCAAAGCCACGAATGTGATACCATCTCTGATCAAAGAATCAGAGCACGCAAATGTTGATGCCATTTCAAGAGTCCCAGTCAACTCCCCAACAAAACAGGCAATGTCTACCAGCTACTATCCAAACAGGCTACCTTCCATGAGTGCTGAAGCAGGTAAGTTCACGTGATTAAGGACTGGAAGAACACTGGCTGCTTTCGGAGCTGAAGTACTCCCAAACTCATCACCAGCACTGCAGGGAAAAGGACCACTGGCTGTAACTTCCACAAAACTTTTCTTCACAAAACATAAAATAACAAAACTTGCCTGCCAGGAAACAAAATGTTATAGCTTCACTTTAAAACTCATAAGTAGCAGAGTAAAATTCTACCTCCTTTCCAAAAGAATTCTTATAATCAGTAGCATATGACACACTGCTTTCAAAATACTTTCATTCAGATTTTAAGTACCTTGTTCCTCAGCCATACAACAACTTCTCACTTCTCTCTCTTCCTAATTTGCGTTCTCCTTGGCTTTCCAAAGGAAATTATTCTAAAAAACCTCAGATGCTTAGTATAGAACTTGGAAGGCAAGATAAGGTTGAACAAGTCATGTCGCATGCTCTGGTCTGCTGCTGTTGTTTCTTTACACAAAAGTAGATGAGAACTGCTGTAGAGCTTGTGGGCTGGTGAATCGTTAATGGATTTGACAGATTATTCATAGGGGTCATGTGAGCCAAATACATCTGCCAAATCATTTTAAGCCTTCTTCTGACAAGCAACTTTTCCTATTCATCTAGCTCACCACCAGTAGTTTTAACTGTCTCTTCCTTACCTACGCCATTATTACAGTGCCCAGTAGAAACTACAGTATACCAGGGACATTTTCCAAACTCCTTTAAGACACCTACACAGCAATGAAACCACCACCAAGCTACAGATATAGTCTGTGGGCCTGGCACACGTGAAAAAGGCTGGGTGACCCTGGCTCCCTCAAGCCTCGTTATAATATAAATACTCAGTCCTTAGACACACAAGTCTTGGCAAACACGGGCAAGCGTGGCCAACGCACGCACCTTTACCAGTGATGTGTCAGATGATGGCGTGGTGTCGGCTCCTATGGCTCACAGAGCCAGTGTTTGGAGGGAGGCTTCTAAGCTGGCCACTCAGATGGAGCCTGAAGGATAGAGGCTCACAGGACAAGCGTTCCTGCCTTCAACTGTGCTGGCTGCCTTGGGGCCCCTGCCAACAATACAATGGTCCACATTCCTTAAAAACTCCACCTCCCAGAACCTGAAGGAAATATGGGTATGGTCTTTTGACTATTTCAATGACCAAAATTCTATCTTCTGAGATAGTCATTTTATGCTGAAAGCCAGTTAGATGACCACTTTAAGAGTCAAACTCTTAATCAGAAACATTAGTAGAAAGTTCAAAGTGCATACTCAAATGGTAAATGAGTGATACGGAAGCAAAGTTAAATTTCATGTAACTATTTTTATTTCAGTGGATTCCAAAGTATGGGTTGGATGGCTACTCAATAGTGAGAGATGAGAGCTTACCCCACTGTACAAACTGAAGGACAAACTAGCATTTTGCCAGCTGACCCCTCACAGGCCTCCTAACAGTAAACTTCTGGCAGGTGAGAGGTAACAACTGCACATGTGTATACTATCACCCTCCAACTAATGATGTGGCCTCAAGAAATAAGAAGTCAGGATGAATTCTTTACAGTCTCAGCACAAGACTGATTAAAGTACCTTTTAAGGTTTTGTTTGGTTCACTTTTCAAATAATATTTCCTGAAATTAACTTTCCTAACAGGAGAGGAATTAATGGAGTTCTCACATTAAGTGCTTCAACTTACCATCATTGAATCTTTTTTTTTTTTTTTTTAGACAAAGTCACACTTTGTTGCCCTGGCTACTAGAGTGAGTGCCGTGGCGTCAGCCTAGCTCACAGCAACTTCAGACTCCTGGGCTCAAGCGATCCTACTGCCTCAGCCTCCCGAGAAGCTGGGACTACAGGCATGCGCCACCATGCCCGGCTAATTTTTTCTATATATTTTTAGCTGTCCAATTAATTTCTTTCTATTTTTGGTAGAGACAGGGTCTCGCTCTTGCTCAGGC
>CAUYSK010073328.1:0-50018 GCA_963575035.1 Avahi laniger
AAAAAATTAGGCGGGCTAGGTGGCACATGCCTGCAGTCCCAGCTACTCGGGAGCCTGAGGAAGGAGGATCGCTTGAGCCCAGGAGTCTGAGGTTGCTGTGAGCTAGGCTGACGCCACAGCACTCACTCTAGCCCGGGCAACAAAGCCAGACTCTGTCTCAAAAAAAAAAAAAAAAAGGAATCACAGATCATAGGTGTTTCTAAAATAAAAATTCCCTTGCGTTCCTACTCCCCTAGAGTAACCAAGAAATGGAGGGGGCAGTTATGAAACAACCCACACCCTCTTGATTGAGGAACTGTGGATAGAAGGGAAGGGGTGGGGACAGGGGGCCATCTGGTCAGTTTCCTGGAATAAAATTGAGCCACCAGCCTACACCGCGTGCCCCAGGACTACTCATGTGCTAGCTCCTGAATTCTCCCCCAATAGCCACGTGCACTTTTACGCATGGAAAAAATCGATCCTGTGGAAATGGAGTCACATTGAAAAGGTCACTCGGCCAGCTAGATTTCAGAGCCAAACTTGTCTGATGCCATAGTCCTTACACTTCTAGAGATGGGATCTCACTCTGTTGCCCAGCCTAGAGTGCAGTGGTGCAACATAGCTCACTGCAACCTCAAACTCCTGAGCTCAGATGATCCTCCTGTCTCAGCCTCCCGAGTAGCTGGGACTACAGGCATGTGCCACCACGCCCGGCTAATTTTTTAAATTTTTTGTAGAGGTGAGGTCTTGCTATGTTGCCCAGGCTGGTCTTAAACTCCTGGGCTCAAGTGATCCTTCTGCCTCGGCCTCTCAAGTAACAGTTGTGAGCCAGCAAGCCCAACCCTCACTTTTCACCAAAGATTTGTCCCACCCACACCACAGCAGGGAAATTTGAGGGGCACAGGGACAGATCTGTGAAGACCCCTCCAGCCACCTGATCTGTCTCCTTCCCATCCCTTCCTGACTTACCCTGCCCAGGGCACCGGAGCAACAAAAGCAAAAGCTCCCGGAGGGTTCAAGGCAGCTGGGTGGTTATGCACAGGGAAGCTGGAGCCCCTTCCTGGGATCGAGTCCCAGCTCAAGGCCACTAGCTGTGCAGCGTGAGCAAGTAGCTAAGCACCTCTGGGCCTCAAGCTTCCCCACCTGTAAAATGGGATCGTTACTAGTGACAACCTCACAGGGCTGTGGTGAGGACTAGGAGAGTGTTTTATGGGCATTTACATCAACTATACAACGCAGGGCCCTGCACATAGTAAATGCTTCATAAATGTTGCCTTTCATCATTATTTGTCTAGAACTTTCCTGGCCACCAACAGAGATCGGGACTCTGATCTCAGAAGGGAACTGCGGACCCCCAAGGTAGAGAGACTCCCCTGCTAGGATTTCCCTTTCCTGCCCAGCCCACGCCCAGCCCTGGGGAGGGACCCCACATTTCTGGTCCCACCGGAACGGAACCTTCCCACTCGCAGGGCGATTTCCTCACCCAGACGCCTTTTCACAATGTTCTTGGCAGCGGCTGTTGGTTAACTTGTGTTTTAAGATTTTGAGCAACTTTACAAAAAAAAAAAAGGGAAGCTCCCCTTGCTTCCTCGATGTCGGGGTTACCCTGGGGACTCTGGCCTCCCTTCTGCACTCGTCTCACTTCCATGAGCTGTCCTTAGCTAATTGAGTCACACCACTTCCTTTTCCTGTCTGGGGCCACTAAGCCCCCTTTGGGGGCCTCCAAGCATTTCTTATTTTGTCTCCATTTCTCTGTCCCAGGGTCTCTGGTTTCACCATCCCACAACCCCCTCTCCTGGCCCGGCCAGCAACTCTCATTTGCCCTGCACTCTCACTTTTCTTATTTTTTATTCTATTTTTTAGAGATGGGGTCTGGCTCTGTTGCCCAGGCTGGGGTTGAAGTGGTGCAATCATAGCTCATTGTAATCTGAAACTCCTGGGCTTAAGTGATCCTCCTGCCTCAGCCTCCTGAGTAGCTGGGACTACAGGTGCACGCCATCATACTGGACTAATTTTTTAATTTTTTTTTTTTAGAGATGGGGTCTTGCTATGTTGCCCAGACTGGTCTCGAACTCTTGGGCTCACGCGACCTTTCTGCCTTGGCCTCCCAAAGCACTAGGATTACAGGTGTGAGCCACCACACCAGCATATTTTTTATTTTTTCTTTATTTATTTTTCCTCATTCTTTTAAAAGCTGAGCAAGTTCAAGACCACAAACCTTTCCCTCTCTCTATTTCAGTGAGTTATAATATTATTCTAGAAAGTCTCCTGTGTACCACAAGGAGGAGAACTCCCACCCTGTGATGCATATAAATACAGGTAATCAGCTCTGTTCTTACCTAATAATCATCATCATTAATAATAATTAATTACAATGTAACCGCAAATGACCCTCAGACCTGTCCTCATTTCAGGCTTCCCTGCTGAGATCACGTGTCTAGTTGCCTCGGGGAGTCCCACAAATAATACATTAAAAAATGTATCAGGTTGTTACTTTGTGTTCAAACCAAGTAGTTGCTGAGGGAAAGAGAGAAGTTCCTCTTTTGAGAATCACAGCTAATTGCAGTGGAAGGAATGATAAAGTTGGAAATAATTCTAAAGAGATAATGGATTCAGAATCGATGGCTGTTAACATTTTTTTTTTCTGAGATGGATCTTGCTGTGTTGCCCAGGCTAGACTGCAGTGGTGTCAAGCATAGCTCATAGCAACCTCAAACTCCTGGGCTCCAGCGATCCTCCTGCCTCAGCCTCCCGAGTAGCTGGGACTACAGATGCACACCACCACGCCCGGCTAATGTTTTCTATTTTTAGTTGTCTGGCTAATTTCTTTTTATTTTTAGTAGAAACAGGGTCTGGCTCTTGCTCAGGCTGGTCTCAAACTCCTAGCCTCAAGGGTTCCTCCTGCCTCGGCCTCCCAAAGTGCTAGGATTACAGGTGTCAGCCACCACCCCTGGCTCGATGGCTGCTAACATCTTTATGTGGAGAGTTACTGGTGACTAGGGACACCTCCCGAACCCGCCCATCAACTGTAGTGAGGGGACATTATGGATTCTCGGATGTGCTGCAACAGGAAGTACCCGGCCCCACCAGCAGTGCATTATTCTGGCTACAGCTGAACCTAATTCTAACAGAGGCCATAGCTCTGTCCTCTTTATAGGGGAAACGTGAGGGCAGGAACGGTGAGAGAGAAAGCCGCCAGCCAAATCCCGAAGAGGGCCATTCCCCAGGATTGGAAACAAAACAAAACAAAACACACCAAGTAGCAATAAATACCATGATGCAAAGATTTGGAGGAACAGCATGGCAGGTAAGGAGAGTGGCGTGTGCAAAGGTCCTGGGGTAGGAACAGTGTGGGGTGTGTGAGGAACAGCAGCCAGCCCTGCCAGGAGGTGGGAAATGGAGTTGGGGAGGGGACCTGGCAGGAGGTAGAAGATGCTGGATTTTATTCTCATAGGAGGATTTTTGTTGTTATTGTTGTTTGAGACAGGGTCACTGTAGCCAGGAACTCCCGGGCTCAAGCGATCCTCCTGCTGGGCCCAGCAGTGTGAGCCACCATGCCCGGCCTCATGGGAGGGTTTGGAGGATTCTGCCTAATGAATGTGGAGGGCTTGTTGGGGATACCCGGTTAGATCCTGAAAACTGTCACCTGCTGTGCCTCACAGGGATCCATGAATATTTGCAGAATCAATATTTGTCTTTAGGGCAGACACATGACGTCATTTAAGTATAAATAAGGGGCAAGACGCGGAGGCGGTTTAAGCAACAGTTGTGTCCCCGCCGAGAAGCACTGGATAACCCCTGACCTACTTCCCTGTCGCCTCTAATTAGGGTCACCCCATCTCCAGTTACAGGTGCGAAAGATCAAAGAAACCGGGGAAAAAAAACAAATTGAGCCACGGCGCCCCCTGGCGCCCACGCCCCGTGCCTACAGGCGTGGGTCCCCAGAGCGAAACTGCGCCTCTCCCCAAGGGGGTGAGTTTAAAATGTTAAATTTTAAAAATCATGTCCCTCCGTCTCCCACCAGTTAAAAGGCATCCCCTGCCGAGGCTGCGGCCGGGCGTCTCCCCCAAGCCCGTGCACCTGCCAACGCTGCGCGTCCACCTTTCTGCCCCTGGTGGGACCCTGAGAGCGCAACTGCCAAATCCTGACTGTGGGACCCTAATAGCACAACCGCTGAACCGGAGGGGTTTGTACTTCGCTCAGGCCCCGCCTGCAAAATTGTCTGTGCAGTTCTTTCCTGGAGTGTCCTTCGAGTTCCCTGAATTCTCAAAATGACCTGTGACCTCAAAATCAAGAGGGTCCCCTGTCTCCGTCCGGGGTTCTCCTGGTCGCAGTCTTGGAGGGGCCACGTACGTCCCCAGAGGTGACCAGATGGGAATAAGCAGCTCTCCAACCGGGGGGCGCCACGCCCTGCTTCCCCACCCGACGCCCCCTCCCCAGGTCCCCGTCCCCAGCGGGGGCTTCGAGGCTAACATCAGGGACGTGGACACCAACCCCAAACTCAGGCCCATTCCACAGTTTCCTATTGCACCAGCAGGGACTCAAAATCCTGAGGGCGGCAGGTTAATAAAAATACTCTGCTTGTTAATAAAAATACTAACAGATCTAATCGAGGGTCAATACCCTTCCCTCCAGCTCCCCTGGGGGGGAGGTCTCCCTGTCGCTCTGTGGATTTTGCCTCCCCTGTGATATCCCCTTGCTTCCTTGATTCCCCTTCATTTTCATTCTCCACTCGAACTTTGCCTCCTCCAGGAAGCCTTGCATGATTACCCCCCAGACTGGGTGGATTAGGTTGTCCTATGGGCTCCCACAGCACTGCCTGTTGCCTCAGATGACCTACCTGGCTGCAAACAAATACACCCAGTAAAGGGTCTGATAAGTCCTGCAGTCAAGAGTCCCTGAGAACCCCCTGAGGCAGGGAGAGTGTGTCTCACATGAATACTGGCTCTGACACCAGAAGCCAGACAGATGCCCTCAGGGGGCCAGGGAAGGCTCTGGGAGGACAATAGGGCATGGTGGGGTCTGAGGCTCAGGTCTGGCCCAGCACAGCTCCTGGGGGCTCCCTTGGAAAGAAAGTGAGGTGTGTGCTGGCTGGCAGAGAGGAGGGGAGAGTTTATTTCTCTGCAAAGGGACAGGGTGGGAGAGGACAGAGTCAGGGCAGAGCAATGTCTTCTAGCTTCTGGTCCAGCGTCTTCAGGTCACTGAGGAAGCGGGTTGGGGTGAGGATGTGCGAAGAGCCTGGGCGGGAGAGGAGGGTTGGGAGGTGGGAGCGCTGCCTTGGCCCCCCCAAACACCCCAGCCAGGCCTCTTGGCCGACTGAAGACTCAGGAGTCTCGAAACCTGGGAACAAAGGAGTCCAGCCCCCCGGTGACCCCTTCCCTGGGAACCAAGCCCCAGCCTGGCTACTCACCGATGAGCACCTCCCACTTGCCCTCGGTGGCCCTGGTCACCTCGTAGGCGGCCCTCATCTCCGACATGGCCACACCACCCACAACGTACACGATGAGCCGGGGCCCCGCCCGGGCCTCGACGCCCGCCTTGTTCTTGTGCCAGTGGCCAAAGCGGGCACTGTGCGTGGGGAGGGGACGGAAATTAGTCCAGGCAGAAGACCACCCCCCACCGCCATGACCCCCAGCAAACATGGGTGTGGGTGGAGGCCATGCCCCGCACCCTCACCTGACGGCAGCCTGGGAGCTGGGCGTGGGGGCGGGGTCAGACACAAAGGGCCACAGCTTTCTGTCCAGCCGGTCCTCCACGGCATCCTGAGGGCCGGAGAGGGAGGTTTAGGGAGGAGCCCGAAGCCATGGGGCCTGGGTCTGGAGTCCCCTTCACGGGGCGGGGGCCGGGAGCCATTCAGGGGCCCAGATCCTGGCAGACAGTAACCACCATCTGAACCTTCTGCCCCCTGCGGACCCAGGAGTGTGGATCCCCAGCCCCTTGGGGACCCAGGAGTCTGAGCCCCCAGCCCCTCAGGGCCCCAAGAGTCCAGGCACCCGAGGCCACTGGGAGGCAGGAGGTGGCAGGACTCCAGCAGGCCACCAGGAAGCTGAGCCCCTGGCCCGTTACTATCGGATGCTGCCGATTTCGGGTGCCAGCAGGCCCAGGGATTGCTGCAAGAAAGAGCTCCCAGGGACAGGGGAAGAGGACACAAAGGGACACAGCGGAGACGGCCAGCAGGTGGGGGGCCCCTCTGCCGCCCCAATTCCTCAGCTGCGGGCTTGGGGTGCCCCCCTCGGCAGAGCAGGCTGGTGCCAGGGGAACGCCGGTAATGAGGGATTTTCCCTTAAGCCCCGAGGCTTAGCGCCGGGGGGCAGGAGGGAGGCTGAGCCGCGGTGGGGATCAGGGGAGGACTGGGGCCCTGGTCCCCCGCCCACCGGCTTGGTACCTCCATCACGTCCTTGATGACAGGGGTCCAGCGCGACAGCTGATAGGTGGGCTCCGTGCGCTCCCGGCGCTCCAGCCGGCTGGAGGTCCCGGAGCCCTGTGGGCGGGGCAGGGTGGTGGACCAGAGAGAGACCCAGAGGCGGAGCCCAGAGTCGAGCCCACATGGGAAGTGGCTGTGTGCGGGTGTTGGGGGGATGGGGAGGTCCTCGGAGACCCCCTAGAAGCCCCAGGTCAATTGCGTGCCCTCCCCCCACACTGGGGACCCTACTGCCCAACCCTAGGACTCAGATCACATGCCCTGCACCACACCACAGCCAGGGCCAGTGTGGGGGTGACCACACCTCACACCCCCTGCCCTGTCCACTGTGTGACCCAGGATCGGGGACGGCCCTGGTGCCCTCTGGTCCCCAGACCAGACTACACAGAGCGCTCTCTGTCCCCCAGGAACCACACCGTGCCTGTGCACCCCGGGGCGAGTGACACGCTCTCCACCCCACAGGGCCCAGGCCCTGAGCCCTCGCCCGTTCCTGGCGTACCCCGGGGTTGGTGACGGTGCCGCCCAGCTGCTCCAGGTTGCGGATGAGGCTGCTGTGCGCCTGCACGTTGGCATGCTGGATCAGCTTGGCCAGGTTCTCCTCGCTCACACCTGGGCGGGGTGGAAGTGGCCACGGCCCTGAGTTGAGGGGTCCCCGGGACACTGATGGGCATACCCTGCAGTGGGGAGGTGCTCGGCCGAGGGAGCCCTGGGGCTAGGGTTCTGATGTCGGGGGCACTCTGGGTGGGAATTCCCGAGGGGTTAGAGTGGGGTGCTCCAGAATTAGGTGAGGGGGCTCCAAGGCTGCAGGAGTCACAGATTGAGGGTCTGTACGTCAACAGGGAGCCCTCGTGTCAAAGGGCGGATCCCAGGTCAACAGAGGAAAGTCTCGGAGTCTGGGGGCGGTGGGGATAGTATCTGTGGGGTCTGCTGTGCCCGGTGAGTGGAGGCGTCCCAAGGACAGGGGGGTTGCAGGGTTGAGAGCTTCCCAGGATTCACCGGTCAATGGGGGCACCCCAAAACCCCCACACCCCCACCCACCATTCCGTAGGATGATGTAAAGCAATAGGACCCGGATCTTGTCATAGGCTGGCACCGCCGCGTCCAGCAGCACCGGAACGATCAACTTCATGGCGTCCTTGATCTTCTCGCCCTCTGCGTCGGAGCCCATGGCCAGGTCCTGTGGGCAGGGGGGCAGCTGTCCTGTCTGCCGCTATGTGGGGAGGCAGGAGGGGGAACGGGGGCATTCCCAGGCCAAGATGTTGGGGCCCTGCCTCATCCTGGTACCAGGTTTCCCAAGGCCCCACCCCTATCCAGGAACAATCTCTCCACAGGCTCCACCCCTCATCCAGGTCCCACCTCTCCGAGGTCTTGTCTACCTTGTCAAGGCTCCACCCCCCACTCAGGTCCCATTTCTCTGAGGCCCCGCCCACCTCATCAAGGCTACCCCCACCCAGGTCTCATCTCTCTGAGGCCCCGCCCACCTCATCAAGGCTCCACCTCCACCCAGGTCCCATCTCTCCGAGGCCCCGCCTGCCTTGCCAAGGCTCCACCCCTCACCCACATTCCACCTCTCCAAGGCTCCCCCTATTCCAAGGCTCTGCCCTAACCCTAACCCAATGCACAGGCCACACCCCTGTCCCGGACCGCCTCTCCATAGACCACCCCCAACCCCCATCTCCCCACAAGTCCCACCTCTCCCCCAGGCCCCGCCCCTCCCGAGGCCCGCCCCCTCGGCACGCCTCGCCCACCTGCTCCACACTGCACAGCTTCTCCACGCAGCCCTTGAAGCGCTTCATGCAGTCGTCTGCTAAGTGCAGGTGTGTAGAATACTGCGGGGTGGGGGCGGGAGTTGGGGTAACAGAGGCCGAGTCAAGGCAGAGCGCGGATGGCCTGAGCATGGGTTGAGGCCCCCAGGCAGCCGAAGTGCTCCCCGACACCTCACCTTGTTCAGCTCTTTTTGGTACTGTGGCATCTTTTTCAGGATGTGGGACAGATCCTTGATGTTGGCCTGGGGGACAGGGGAGTGGGCGGGCTTGAGGCCAGGCCCCGCCCACCCGAGGCCTGTCTCCAGGCTGGGGGACCCAAACAGCAGCCCCACCCCCAACATTGGGAGGGGGCTTCCCTGGAAACCCAGGCCCTCTCCTACCTTGTCCGTGGTCAGCCTCTTGCTCTCGCAGAAGGTCTTCAGGAGCTCCGTGACCCTCCTAGCCATGAGGGTGGGCAGGGGTGAGGCTGGGGACTGGTGGTGGCACTGCAGGGTGTAGGGGCCAGGGGATGCATGTCCCTGCACTAGGCCATGGGTAAGTCCTCGAGGGGGGAGGGCCATCGGGGATGGGGTGAGGTCGGAGGACAGTCCAGAGTCCGCCTGAGGGACACAGGTGCAGCCAGGGGTCCCACGGCTACGTACCAGGCCCACAACGGGGGAGAGGGTGGGGGCGGGGCGGGGCGTGCACGCACTTGGACACGTCTGCAATGTGCATGTGCCGGAGCTCCACCCATAGGTCGTCATCCTCGTCCAGTAGGACGGCCTTCTCCCGCGCCTCGCTCAGCCCGGTGGTCTCGTACCTGTGGGGGAGGAGGGGACATGGGGATCAGGGACCCAGGCCGGTGGCAGTGCAGGGGGAGGGGGAGGGGCAGTTCCAGGGTCGCCCACCTGTATGTGTCCTGCTCAATGTCCAGCAGGTCATAGGCCATGGCCTGGAACGTGAGCTCATGTAGCAGTGGGGACACGGGGTCGGCTGCACGGTCCATGATCAGCAGCTGGGAGCGGGTTTTCTCAGGGCCCTGGGGGTGAGGGTGGGGGCGGGGATGAGGACGCTGACCCTGACCTTGGCTGGGGCCTCACCCCACCTCCCCAGCACGCCCCCCCTCACCTCGCCCAGACTGGGAGTGTCCGCCTTGAAGGCATTCAGCTTGGCCAGGACCGAGTGTGCCAGCTGGGCCGTGTCCTCTGGGCCCCTGGAG
The DNA here is from genome assembly GCA_963575035.1 of Avahi laniger. Taxonomy (NCBI): domain Eukaryota; kingdom Metazoa; phylum Chordata; class Mammalia; order Primates; family Indriidae; genus Avahi; species Avahi laniger. The sequence goes on from CAUYSK010073328.1 coordinate 9,365, forward strand.
GTGGGCAGTCACACACGGGGGACATCAGGGTGTGGGGTTGGGGCCAGGGTGAAGACCAGGGCAGGGGGCAGAGGAGAGGTTAAAGGTTGGGTGCCAGATGGGGTCAAGGGGAGGAGGTGGCATCAGGGCGGGGGCTGGGCGGGGTCCCCACTTGCGGTATCGGATGGCTGGGTACTCCTGCAGCGTGGCGCACAGGGTGGCGATCTGCTGGGCCAGCACCTCGAGCTGCCGGGCCCGCTCCCCTGCCCGGAAGGGGCAGTAAAGGTTGTAGGTGCTGTGCGGGGCATCCAAGGAGAACACCTGGGGGACGGAAGTGCAGGGGCCACCGCTATTCCGTAGGTACCACCTGCCTAACTTCTGCTACCATCACCTGCAGCTCCCCGGGGTGGTCCCTGGTCCCAAGTCTGCTTTGCCAGCCCCCAAGCGATGCCTGGAGGAGTCGGGGGATAAACCCCCCAGCCCCTGCCCAGGACTGGCCCGCGCCGCACCTGACCCTCGTAGGGCAGGAAGGCAAGGTGGATCTCTTTCAGCGTCTTCACTGCCTTTGCCAGACGGGAGCGTCCCAGCTCACTGAACAGGGCATCCGGGCAGGCTGGGGTGGGGAGGAAGGGGGTGTCAGGCCAGAGCACCCTCATACCCCATCATCCCAGTCCCCACCCCCTCCAGTTCTCTCACTCACTGTCAGTGAAGAAGACGTGTGCCGCTTTGTAGGTGAAAGTCGGGGTCCCCTGGAAGTCTGCGATCAGGGCCTGAACTGACTGGGGAAGGCAGGTCACTCTCTGGGCCTGGCCCTGCACCCCCCAGACCCATCCTCTCTGCCGGGGCCTCCCAGCCGCTGCCCGTCCCCCACTGCATGCAGACTTGCACACAGGCACGCGCACACGAGCACACACGCACACGCTCCATCATGTAGGCACCTTCTCCGTGGGACTCAGCAAATAAATGGCCTCCAGGCTGGGGATGGGTTCTCGCCGTTTGTTGATGTCTTCAACGACTGGTAGGGACAGAGGAAGGGGCACACATGGCTGGCACTGGGGCAGGGGCACATGGGGAGTCTCAGGTTTGGGGGGTCAATGCCTCAAGAGGAAGGTTAGATGCTTCGAGGGGCTGAAGGAGGTACCTTAGGACCTCTTAGGGATCACCCAGCTAAGAGGCACACAGACAGGGTTCTGCATACTTCACGGTCGCGTTCTGGGGTCCCCACATTCAGAGTCCACCCTAGGAGTCCTACGTGGGACTCTACACGGGGGCTGCACAGTCGGGGAAGCTGACCCCTCGGGGATCAAAGCTGGGAGGTCTTGCACAGCGCAGGCTCCCACACTCAGCTTGCAACTTCAGGGAATGTACTTGGTCACGCGCTCCGGGCTGTCTGCGCAGGGGGCGGCAGGCTTGGGAGTTCTGGACAATTTAAGGGGAATCCCACCCTCGAGGGCTGCACCCCATGGGGCTCTACATTCAGGGGGTCCCACACTCGGGTTCCGTGTGGGGAGCGTGGGGTGAGGTGGCGCGCTGGGGCCGCCCACTCACTGGTGATGCCCTCAGCCAGGATGTCTGACATTTTGCAGCAGGAAGACAAGATGCGCATGCTCGGGTGGTCCATGATGAGCACCTGCCGGGGTGGATGGACAGATGGACTGACGGACAGACAAAGCGGGGAGGAGGCCACAGCTGGGCCCCAGGAGGGACCAAGGCAGTGGGAGGGGGGGAGAGTTTCAAAGGCCAGCTGGGCAGGACCCATCCACCCAACTCCACTCCTGGGGACTAGCAGCCTCTTCCTCTCGGAAGGGAAGGGGAGTCCCACATTCAGGGCCATCCCCATGGGCCTCGACAGGACAAGGGCTGCCCCTGGGGCACCCAGGCATCTTCCTCACCCCTACCTTCCACTCCCCATCCTTCTTGACACTCCGAATGACTCCACTCAGGATTTCTGCAGGGAAGAGAGGGGAGGGCTCAGGATGCTGGTCCTCGGCCCCACCCCACCCCTACGCCTTCTCTGCCTGAGGGCTAGACCCCACTTCCTAACTCCCGCTTACGCTTACCCCTAACCTGCGAGGTGGCTCCTGGCATCACCCCCAACTTACAGACAGGGAAACTGAGGTTCTGAGAGGACAGGCAGCTTGCCTAGTGACTGGGGCAAACGTAGCCACTGGAGAAATATGTTTCAGATGCATGAGAAGTTGAAAGGCGGGCTCACCTACAGGTCTACCTGCCTCCAGGGCTGGGCAATCAGCTTTCCCACTTGTGACCTCAAGTTATCCTGCTCTGGGGGTTTCACCCGGACCTCCACTCCACTTCCATCAGTACCCCCTAGGCTAAGATGCAGGACCCCTGGTTCCCAACCCTGAGGCGTGCCTGGCTGTGGTTACCCTACCGCCCTCCAGCCTCAGTTTTCTCATCTGTAAAATGGAATCACTGGTTTTCCCCATCTCCCCATTAAGCCCTGCGTAGAGAGGGCTCCTTTTTTAGCTGGAGGGCAGGGAGGGTTGAGCCACAGACTGCCCTGCCCAGAAGAAAGAGTGGGGAGAAGGGACCGAGTGGCCTGGCTGGCCATGTCCACTGTTATCAGGACCGCCAGGGCGGAAGAAGCAGCTGAGGCCGGAACTACCCGGGGTGGGGGAGGGAGGAACCTTCCCTCCTCCTCCCAAGGACTCTGGTCCACGAGGCCGGGACGCCTGGGTCCTCGCGCTGCAACAGGACTGCTGGGGATGGGGCAAGCAGGAAGCTGTCCCCCACACCACCCCCACGGGGCGTGGACACGCTCCCTGAGCGCTCACAAGCCCCGGGGTCACTGACCAGCAAACAACGGGGCCCCAGGAATCCAGTCCCCAAACTTTGCCCGGCTCAGAGACCTTGCAGTCCGGGCGTCTAGCTGCGTCCTCCTTCCCCACGCAGGTAGCCTACGAGGCCCGGAAGTCCGGGCCCCAGCCTACGCCACCCTCTACATGTCCCCTTCGGGTCCCCGGAGTCCAGTCTCCCAACTTTGTTCCGCTCGGGCACCGGAGAGCTGGGGTGTCCAGCTGGGACTGAGTCCCCGGCCGCCCCCTCGAGGGTCAGGTGCTCGAGCCCGGCCCCCAACTCCCCCCAACTCCCGGGGTCCCAGAGTCCGCGCGCCCCCGGCCCCCGCTCCCCAGGGGAGACACTCACTTTCCCCCACCACCGCCTTCAGCCCCGAGGGCGCCATCTTCCCCCAGGGGCGCTGTCGCCGCTTCCGGGTCTGTCCCAAGGTGGGGGCGTGGCCCCGCGCCACACCCACGTGGACCCGGCCCCGCCCCCCGCGCACCTGGCCCCGCCCAGGCCGAGGAAGTCGGGTCCCTTGCCCGGCGGACCTGCAGGTGCCGTCGGAGAGGCACGCCCCGACGACACGCTCGGAGACGGGAGCTCAGGCACACGCTCCCCCGGCTTGTGTGACCACGAAAGCGGGATGGCAGGGGGATAACCCCTCATCCTCCCCAGGCCTTTGTGTCTGTGGGCTACACAGTGCCCACTGGAGGCCACGGGGCCACAAAACTCCAGGCCTGGGAATGTGACACCCCTGCCTTCTGGACCTCAAAGTTTAGGGGCAGCAGCGTCAGGCTTGGACATTTGACCAATTCAGGGGAACACCTAGTGTGTGCCCGGCGCCTGTGCTGTGCATCCTTCTCACTGGGTCCTGCCGGACACCCGACGGGGAGTGCAATGCAGTAGGGGAAACTGAGGCTCGGCAGGACCGATAGTCCAAGGCCACATGCTGAGTGAGTCTCCTGGGATTTGAGCCAAAGCCTGTCCCCAGAGGAATGCTTGCCACAGCCTCACACTTCCCCGGGTGCATGCGCACCTAGCCTCATGGGCCAACAACGTACACACATCAAAGGCTTACACACACACACACATTTGCATTCAATTTGGAATCTCAGGGCCTGCTCCTGCTGTGTGTCCACTAAGGGCCGATGCCCTGTCACCTAGAGGGCACACCCATACAGATGAGGTTGCAGATTTAAGGTGTGACACATGCGTGCAAATACAGACTCCTGCTGTTCTGAGCTGGTCCTTGACGATGAAGCGTGAGCAGCTGCCAAGCCCTCCGCCAGGGACATGGAACAGACAGGAGTGAATCGTGCCAGATGGCCTGCCTGCATCGCATTTAACGTTGACGGGGGGAGACAGAAAAGAATCGATTCTGCCCTCAAGGAAATAAACTGTGATGTGACAGCAAGTGGCACCGGGGTGGGGTGCCACTTTATTGTGGGCGGGCTCAAAGGGAGGGCATCTCTGAGGAAGTAGCTTTCAGACTTACCCCTGAATGACATTAAGAAGCTGGGCTGGGTGTGGTGGCTCACACCTGTCATCCCAGCACTTTGGGAGGCCAAGGCGGGAGGATCGCTTGAGCCCAGAGACATAGTGAGACCCTGTCTCGACAAAATATTTTAAAACTTAGCCGGGCATGGTGACACGTGCCTGTAGTCCCAGTTACTCGGGAGGTTGAGGCAGGAGGATGGCTTGAGCCCAGGAGTTTGAGGTTCCAGTGAGCTATGATCATGCCGCGGCACTCCAGCCTGGGTGACAAAGCAAGACCCTGTCTTGAAGAAGAAAGCGGAGAGGGAGGAAGAGGCGGAGGAGGAGCTTAAGGAGGCTGTGCAGCTGGAAGGAGGGCAGAGAGGGGAGCAGGGCAGGAAGTGAGGTCACAGGCCAGCAGGGGCCAGACTTCTGTAGGACGAGGGAGGACTAACCCATCTCGGAACCCGGGTCAGCAGGACTTTCGGTGCTAAAAATAGGACAGTCACAGGCAAACCAGGACGGTTGGCCACCTTAGGTAGAAGTTGGGGCTCTTTCTGTCTTCCTTTCCCCCTCCTTCCCTTCCTCTTTAACAGCCTTGCTGAGATATAACTCACATACCATACAAGTCACCCACCTAAAGCATAGGCGTCAACGGCTTCCAGTATATTCCAGGTTGTGCATCCGTCATCATCACCGATTTAGGACATTCCCATGACCCCAAGGTGTTTGGGTTTTATCTTGACAACTACAGAGAGTTTTGAGCAGGCAAAGGTGGGGTCCCCTTCAGATCCTGGGGAGGGAGCAGTCAATAGGGCCTGCCACCCCCACTCTGCTATCCTCGGTGGGGGAGACCAGTGTCTTCTGATGTTATGGGCTGCACCGTGTTACCCCCAAAAGATATGAAGTCCTAATCTCCCGTATTTCAGAACGTGACCTTATTTGAAAATAGGGTCCTTATAGATACTAGTTAGAACAAGGTCACACTGGAATAGGGTGGGCCCCTAATCCTATGATTGGGGGCCTTATAAGATGGCCACATGTCTGCCTGATTCCGTGAAGGTGGTTAAAAAAAAAGTTACGCCTGTAATTCTAGCACTCTGGGAGGCCGAGGTAGGAGGATTACTTGAGCACAGGAGTTCGAGACCAGCCTGAGCAACAGTGAGACCCCATCTCTACTAAAAATAGAAAAATTAGCCGGGCATGGTGGCATTTGCCTTGTAGTCCCAGCTACTCAGGAGGCTGAGGCAGGAGGATCCCTTGAGCCCAGGAGTTTGAGCTTGCAGTGAGCTACGATGACACCACTGCACTCTACCTGGGGCAATAGAATGAGACTGTCTCAAAAAAAAAAAAATTAGCCATATGAAGACAGGGACACAGAGGGAGTGTGCCATGTGACCACAGAGGCGCAGACTGAAGAGCTGTAGCGATAAGCCCAGGAACACCAAGGACACCAGGCAAAGGCAAAGAAGGACCCTGAAACCTGTAGGGTTTCTGCCAACACCTTGAGTTCAGGCTTCTGGTCTCCAGAACTTTGACACAGCAAATTTCTGTTGTTTTAAAAAGCCATCCAGTCTTTCTTTGGCGTTTTGTTCCGGCAGCCCTAGGAAACTGATACAACCGACGAGGAACAGGACATCTCCTTGGCGTGGAGGTAGAGGGTGTGAACATCGGTCTTCGTGGGGTGGTGGAGCCTTGGGCAGGGCTGGTGATAGCACAGCCCGTTTATTCTGGGAACAAACTTGCGCCTGGGTTTCGAGGAAGGTGTCTTGAGAAGGGGATGGGAACCCCCCAGTGGCATCCCTTTCTAGGGAACTGAGGGAAAGGCATGGCAGCTCAGGGGAGGGACACGGACCTCCTCTCCTCCCACCTGCCCTCCCTCCCTGGGAGTGTCGCCTCCCGTTCCCACGCAGGGCTGGGGTGATGGGTCAGAGGCAGCTCAACTTGGCACTTGGGTGGCTCGGGGACAGGAGATCTCAGACTTTCTTGTCTCAGGGCCTGAGGTAGGCAACCAGGCCCCAAGGACAGTGAGCAGGAGGAAGGGTGGCCAGGAGGGCCCTTGAGACACTGCCAATGACACAGAGCTGGTGCTAGGCTGGCTGGTGGTGCCCAAGGAAGGTGCGGGGGGGGGGGCGTTCTGGGCTCCAGTTTCTTCTTCCCCTGCCCCCTGCAGGTGGTCACTGTCCTTCCAATGGGAGGAGGCCACAGGAACCAGTGGGGGGACCCAGGTGGCTGGGATGGGGACATCCTGCACTGGTTCCCGCTGGTGGGCTGCACTGGGTAGAGCTGGCCACTGCTCTACCCTGTCGGCCTGTCTTCTCCAAGCATAGAGACACTGCTCTGGCCTCCTGGGACAACCTACCTGAGAGTCCCTGGGGCCTGCTAACTGCTGCTGGGCCCAGCAAGGTCCAAACCCAGGTCACTCTGTCCCTACCCCCACGCTGGACCCAGCATCATTGTGGGCAAACAATTATCTGGATCATCTTTATGGGGCTTAAGCTTGGGTGGGAGCAGATGGGGCATGAGCTGGGGATTTGAGGCTGGGGGGGTGGATCCACACCCCCACATCCTGGTCATTTAAAAGGCCCTCTCTGGCACAGGGCCGGGGCAGAGGCCACGGGAAAGTGGACAGAGCCCAAGGGCAATGACAGACCAAGAAGAGAAGGCAGAGGAGGGGGGCTCAGCCCCCTTCGCCAAGGTGAGAAGGCCTCGCCCCGCCCCCAGCTCCTCAAAGTCCCAGAGCCTGTGATTGCCAAGATGAATTCGTTTGTAGGGCACCTAATTATCAAGCCAGTCTCCTAGGACCCCCTGACCTAGTTGCCACCGTAGGAAGGGGCTGGTGGGCTTGAGTGTCTGCGTGACTGGTCCCTGCCCCAGGGCAGAGGGCAGGGCTCTAGGTGCTGACCCTGTGAGAGGGAGGATTCTGGGACTTGGGCGGGAGGGCCCCTGGGCCATTTTCCTGGTGCAAGTCCCAGCTCCCAGGCCACCCACCTGGCAGGCCCCAATCTAGGACGGCGGGATACTGGCCCTTAAGTCTGTCCCTTGGGGCGGCACCACGTGAGGCGGCACTGCTGGCTGGGGGCCCGGGGCGGGGGCCGGGATTGGGAAGGAGACTCATGTCTCATTTGGAGCAGCTCGGCAGAGCAGATCAGCAGCGGGCACCATGGTGAGAGCTGAGGGGCCAAGTGGGAGGTGGCCGGCCTGGAGGGCAGGGGAAGGGTCCCCAAGCTGAAGGGCCAACTAGACCAAGTGGGTCTGTCCCCAGGAGGGCTCCCCGGACCAGGAGGGTTTCTTCAACCTGCTGAGCCACGTTCAGGGTGACCGGATCGAGGCGCAGCGCTGTTCACTGCAGGCGGGGCCGGGCCAGACCACCGGGAGCCGTGAGTGTGGGCACAAGGGTGCTGTCTGGGGGAATGGGGCAGGAGTGCAGAGGTGCAGGGTGAGTGACCATCTGGGGGGCCCTGAGGGCACAGGGTGGGGGAGATGACTATGCATCCTGGAGGTGAGGGGCTGGGGATGGTGGCCCCAGCTGGGCTACGTCCTCCCACGTCTGCATATGTGTCCACCTCCGTGTGCCTCTGCTCCATGCAGAGGGTGGCCCCACACCAGAGATGGACAGCCTCATGGACATGGTGGCCAGTACCCAGGGTCGCCGCATGGATGACCAGCGTGTGACAGTCAGCAGCCTGCCTGGCTTCCAGCCCGTGGGCCCCAAGGTAGGTGATATTCTGCCAGTGCTGAGCAGAGACCCACCAGGCTGCCCATCCCAGCCAGGAGTGAGAGGGGCCTGCCCCACCTCTGTCCACCATGTCCACGGCCTGTGGACATGCCCCTGATTTCAGACAGAAGGGGCCTGAGGTCGTGCAGGAGCCATGCAAGTCTCAGAGCCAGGGCTGAAACTCATGGCTCCTGTCCCCATGTCTGTGAGATGGAGGATGCTGGGACTTGGGGGAGGATCTTGGCCATTTCCCTGGTTTGGGAGAGGCTGAAGGGAGAGAATAGGATCCATTCCTGGGAAATCCCAGAGAGGAGGACACGCGAGCTCACGCGCAGGAGGAACACATCGGCACAATCACATGTGTTGATGTCACATGTACTCATGCACAGCCCGGGTTCTGATCAAGACCCCAGCGAGAGCCCCAAGGCCCGCCACCCCACACCCAAATACCATCCTAAGTAGCGGGTAGTGAAGGTTAACATGGACGAATGCAGGACATGGGTCCACACCTGCACCCTCTCTGCAAGGTTTGCGTCACCTCTGTCTTGGCTGATGCCTCTTCATCCACAGGACGGAGTGCAGAAACGAGCTGGGACCCTCAGCCCCCAACCCCTCCTCACTCCTCAGGACCCGACCGCTCTCAGCTTCCGTCGGAACAGCAGCCCCCAGCCCCAGACACAAGCCCCCTGAGGGCCTGAGCCATCCTGGGTCCCACTCGGCCCCCGAAAGCAGACAATAAAACACTTCCATGAGTGAAAAGAAACCGAGTATGTGTTATTTCATTGGGGGAGGCAGGATAGTTAGGACTTGGAGGGCTGCTGGGCAACTCGAAGGAACTTCTCTTCCTGCTGCTTCCGTATCCTCTCTTTCAATTCTTCTATCTCTTGGCGCTGGCGGTGGGGAAGGAGGTGGGACAGGAAGAGAGGAGGAGGCACACACCTCAGGGCCTGGACCCCTCTCCCACCACCCCGGGTCCTACTCCCCCAGAGCACAGCTTCAGAGTTCAGTGTCTACACGGGAAGCCCCATGCTAATTACAACCAGGATCCAAGTGGGCTTAGCTTCATTCTTAAGAGAGAAGGCAAAAAGGAAACAAAAATGCTCCTCTGCTCTCAGTTCCCTACTCATGGCTAAAGGTAAAATTTTCATTTGAAACCCACCATGGCCAAGGGGATCCAGCCTCTTTCATCCCTCTAGTGGGAAGAAGAGTAGATCACTTACCTGGCTCTCCTTTTCAGGTGGCCACAGCTCCCTCTGTGGGGACAAAGTCACAGCTGGAGGCACAAGCCAGGTGCCTGCAGAGCCCCATACTCAGGGCAGGGTCAGCTCACGGGAGGCAGACATTGGTACTCAGTAGACTGGTTCCCCACACCCTCCCCCACTCCCTGGACTGAACCTGTGAACACTCTCCTTAATGCCCACCTTGCGCAGTACAACGTAGTCCTCAAACCACTCGGCCTGATTCGAAATCCAGAACATAGTCACAGGGAAAGAGAGGTAGAGTACCATCTAGAAAGGCAGAGGACAGGGGAGCAGAGCCAGGGATGTGCACTCCAACAATGTGCAGAGGTTGCTCAGAGCTTGGAGGATCCATCCTCCTGGAGAGTCCAGGAGCACCCTAGAACTCCCACTAAGGGTATAGAAGCCTCACAACTTAAAACCTAGCCCCCAAATCCAGGAGGCCTTATTCCTAAAAGCCCCTCAAAGCTGGGAGTCTCTGTCTCAAAGAAAGACACACACATACCTGCCCCGGTAGCACACGAACACCTGCTACAATGAAGACACCTCCTCCAGACCTCAATAGCCACCTCCCCTAACCAGATGCCCCTGACAAGCTCAAGAGGCCGCATTCTTCAAGCCTACTCCGTTAAGTCTAGGAGTCTCCCTGAGACACCCACCCATCCACCATGCATCCTAGAGCTCCCCCAGGATCTGAAACCTTTTTTCTTAGAGCCGCCTCGTCAGCTCACCCCTCTCAGAGGCCCTTCCTCAGTCCAGCCTTCTCAGAGCCCCCTAACCCAGAAGCCCCACTTGGAAAGCCCCCTCCTCTGGGTTGCCAACCATAAAGGTCCCTCTCAAATCTCAAGAGCTTTCTTCCCAGAGCACCTCCTCTTTGGAGTCCCCCCGTCTTCACAGCCTCTTCCGCAGATCCAGGAAGATCCCCTGCCCAGCCTCCCAACCCACTCACTCCGGGGTTCACTGACCCGAAACACCTCCAGCTTCACCCCCATTTCGCTTCTCTGGGTTTACAAAGCCACTTCCGCCCAAAGTCGACCCTCTGGCAAGACAGCAGCTCATTGGTGATTCGCGGGCTCCACTGCTGAAGCTGATTGGCTGATGAGCCCCAGGATGACGTAATTTTCGGGCGCCTCTTCTCTGCTTCCGTTCGCGGGCGTCTTCTAAAGGAAAGTCAACAGTGCGGGCCGCGCAGTAGGAAGGATTCAGCCAATAGGAAACGGGCATGGCAGGGGGTGGGGCGGGCCTTCAGTGGGAGACCTCATAAGCCCGCGACTCTCACTTATACCTGGAGAGCCAGGAAAATGGTGGTGATGGCGCGTCTCTCGCGGGCCGAGCGGCCGGACCTTGTCTTCGTAAGTCCACGGTGGAGCTGAGGGTGGCCCATGTGGACGCATTGAGACTTGGATGCTGCAGGGGATTGGAGCCAGGTCACTCAGTGGACTTAGGTCGAAACTGTCCCAGGCCAAGGGGTGGGGAAACCTAACGGGCCAGAAGCCAGCTCGTGATGTCCGCACTGGAGTGGCCAGGGTGTCGCACCCGGTGGACTGAGTAAAGAGCAGCTGTCGAGTTTAAGGGCCTGGCGTCCCAGGCCAGGGGGCGGAGATGGGGACGCGCGGGGAATGGAAGAGAAGAGAGATCGCATATGTGAATCTTGACAGGTAAAAACTTTGTGTCTGAAATAAAGGCATGGTGACCAGGCCTTTTTGGCTTCTGGCATAAAGACTTAATGTTCTGGAGAACGATCTAGGTCAGGTCTGGAGCGTTATAGTTTCTGGGGTAAAGGCCTGGTGTCTGGGCTAAGAGAACTTTGATGACAAGGAGCTTGTCAGGCGATTGCCAGTGGGATCCCAAAGAGGCAGGGACGTGGTGTCTGCAGTAGGGGTCTTGCATCTTCAGATTTTTGATGTCCAGGGTTAAAGGCATGGTGTCTGGTCTGTTACTTTCCTTCTGAGATAAAGGCCTAGCTTCCAAGTTCTGGGGCAGAGTTGAGCTAGACACTGGCTAATGGGATCCTGAGGGGTCGGTGGCTTGGTATCTGGGTCTGAGAGCCCTGGTGGCCGAGCTAAAGTTCTGGTCATCTGGGCCTGGGGCGGTGATGGGTCATGTGGTGGCTTTGGGAGCCTGAGGTGCCAAAGGCCTGGTGTCTAGGAAGAGGTATGTTTTAAAGAGGTCTGCTGTCCAGGGCAGAGGCCTGGCATGAGGACCAGGGCCCTGGTGTCTATGGAGTCTGGTAATCTGGGCCAGAGAGTGGGCGGTAGGATTCGGAGGGCCAAAGTCAAATGTCCAGATGATGCAGGCTCATGTCTGGCCTGGAACCATAAGGACTGAGAAAAGTCTAATAATCCGGGTATGATTGTGGGCAGGTGAATTCTGAGGGTTAAAGGTCTGGATTAGTGTCTTGGTGTCTTGGTGACCTGGCTGCCATGGTGGGTAGTCGGATGCGGGATCCAGGCAAAAGTCAGGAGTTTGGGTCGGAGCCCCAGTAGTGGAGTGATGCTACACTCAGGCTCTGAGGGTAGATGTCTCTTCTCCCACTTCCCTGGCAGGAGGAAGAGGACCTCCCCTATGAGGAGGAAATCATGCGGAACCAGTTCTCGGTCAAATGCTGGCTCCGCTACATCGAGTTCAAACAGGGTGCCCCGAAGCCCAGGCTCAATCAGCTGTATGAGCGGGCGCTCAAGCTGCTGCCCTGCAGGTAGGAACGGCTCCAGCTACCCTGTCCATGAGGCAGGGCAGATGGTTCTGGGGGGTCCATAAAACTGACCAATCGGTGTCTGTCCCATCCTATTCCCCAGCTACAAACTCTGGTACCGCTACCTGAAGGCTCGCCGGGCACAGGTGAAACATCGCTGTGTGACCGACCCTGCCTATGAAGATGTCAACAACTGCCACGAGAGAGCCTTTGTGTTCATGCACAAGGTGGGGGCTGGGCGAGGGGATGAGAGGGAAGGTGGGGCTCAGTCCACGGAGGTGGGCCGGAGCAGGGGGTCTGGGCACAGCACGGGAAGGGTAGGGGGTTGTGGTCCTGTTTCCTCTGTGCACGAGAGATTGGGTTGGACTCAGTCCTGGAGTTGGGGGTTCTGGGTCCTGCTGCATTTATGTGGAAGTCCCTGGAGTGGCTCAGCCACAGGACATCTAATGTCTGTGTCCGGGCCATGGAGCCCACAACTCAGACCCCGCTGCCTCTCCCTGTACCCCCAGATGCCCCGTCTGTGGTTGGATTATTGCCAGTTCCTGATGGACCAGGGGCGTGTCACACACACCCGCCGCACCTTCGACCGTGCCCTCCGGGCGCTGCCCATCACACAACACTCTCGCATTTGGCCCTTGTACCTGCGCTTCCTACGCTCACATCCACTGCCCGAGACAGCCGTGCGAGGCTACCGGCGCTTCCTCAAGGTAAGCCCAGCTGGTGGGCTGGGTTCCCCAGGTTGGAGTTTCCAGAAACTGGCTCACTGGGACACCAGCCCCATGTGGAATGTCACTCAACAGACAGGACATGGGAAGATGCACAAGCTTGGTTTGTGGTTCCTGTCTTTGTTTCCCAGATAGTTGGCTTGCACCTGTTCCTATCAGGCATAGAGACGGGGCAGTGTGAACAAGACAGTCCCTGCCTGCGTGGAGCTTTAGGTGGACAGACACACACTCGCTGCCCACATAAACCAGGATAAACTGCAGCGTGGTGAGGGCAGGAGTGAGAGATGGGCAGAGCTATGGGAACATCTGACAGGCAAGGTTGACAGTGGAGGTGCTGCTGGGCAGGCATGAGGTGCGGTCTGCTCCAACTTGTCTCTGTTGTACATAGCGAATCCCTGAGCGCAGTGTACTGGGGTGGGTGGGTGGGTGTTGTGGTGAAAGCGAAGCGTGGCCTGCCCAGGCCAGACCACTGGAGTCTAACCCAGACCAGTCAGGACTGGAGTTGGGCCAGTGGGTTGAAGCTAAATGAAATCTAAGGCCAGACTAGTCAGGGCTGAGGTTGGACCTATGGGATCAAGGCTGGACCAGTGGGGCCAAGGCTGGACCTGTGGGAGTCAAGGCTAACCCAAAAGGGCCAAGGCTGAACCAAGGGGGCCGAGGCTGGGTCAGCAGGGCTGGCTCTTGGCCAGGACCGTGGCAAGTGGGTGGCAGGAGGCCCAGAGCCACTGAGTCGGGAGGGGGCGTGGCCCTGCTGCCCCACTGACTGCCGGCGGGGTGGGTCGGTCTCCAGCTGAGCCCCGAGAGTGCGGAGGAGTACATCGAATACCTCAAGTCCAGCGACCGGCTGGATGAGGCCGCACAGCGTCTGGCCACCGTGGTGAACGACGAGCGCTTCGTGTCCAAGGCTGGCAAGTCCAACTACCAGGTGGGCCTGTGGGGAGATGGGAGCCCAGCAGGGGCCGGGGGGGGTGGCTTCCCCCACTTCAGGAACAAGACCGAGACTCTTCCCTGCCCTCCGCTCCCCACCCTGCAGCTGTGGCACGAGCTGTGCGACCTCATCTCCCAGAACCCGGACAAAGTGCAGTCCCTCAACGTGGACGCCATCATCCGCGGGGGCCTCACCCGCTTCACCGACCAGCTGGGGAAGCTCTGGTGCTCGTTGGCCGACTACTACATCCGCAGTGGCCACTTCGAGAAGGTACGCGCCGGCACACGGGCCTCTGGGTGTGGGGCGGAGTCTCCTTCCCATACTCAGACGCTGTTTGTGACAGATGCGCGTGTCCACGAGCATGATTGCTGTCCCAAAGTCAAGGAGAGGCAGGACAATCCTGCCCGCAAGCACACCAGCCTTGGCCTCAGCCAGACCTGGGTTCGAGGTCCGTACCCCCTGGCTATGCGGCCTGGGTCCCGCCAATCCTAAGCATTGCCATTTGCAAAATCAGGGTGATATGCACTTCCTGGCCCATGAAGACTCAACAGTGATGCTCGCAGAGCACCAAGCAGGTGCTTGACGTGAGGGCCACTCCTTCGTGGGTTCGTGTGTCTGTGACTGTCCTTGTCAGCTTGTTCCTGTCATCAAGCTCAGGGGACAGGGGAGTGGGTAGGGTTTTGGGAGTCCCAGAGGGCCGGCCGCGGCTGCTGTGGCCTGAGGGAAGGTGGGTGCCAAGGCAGGGGGTGCTCAGGAACTGAGGACGTCGTGGACAGCTAGGACCCTTGCAGGTTGAGGGGGCGCTGGCCATGCTACCCAGCTGGGGGAGCCACCAGCAGGGCGTAAGCAGGTGCGCGATTTTCTGGATGCGCTGGCCACAGCTGCGGAGACGGTGGGACAGGACCGGTCAGGCTGAGAGGAGGCGCCTGAGCTTGGTAGGGCTGGGGTGCTGGGAGACTGTGAGCTGGAGGAGGAGGTCAAGCGGGCATGAGGGGTGCTTTGGAGCAAAGACTGAGCCCTCCGTAGATGAGCTGAGGGGAGGGTCCCTGTAGGCTGCACCACCAAGTGCTTTAAACACTGGTCTCAGTGAAGCCTTGAGGTGACTCTGCGCAAGGGGCTATCGCCCACAGTTTACCGAGGAGGCCCTGGAGGTCCTGAGATCGCTGTGGCAGCACAGGGCAGGTCTGTCCCGCGGCTCCATGCTGGGGTCACTGCCCAGAGCCTGTGGTGCTGGGCAGCCCAGCAGCGGTTCCAGTTTGGGGCTGCTGCCTGTTCCGCGCATCGCTTTCCTCTCACCTCGCACCCCGCTTCCCCACCACAGGCTCGGGACGTGTACGAGGAGGCCATCCGGACGGTGATGACCGTGCGGGACTTCACCCAAGTGTTCGACAGCTACGCCCAGTTCGAGGAGAGCATGATCGCCGCTAAGATGGAGACCGCCTCGGAGCTGGGGCGTGAGGAGGAGGGTGAGCCTCAGGGAAGGGAGGTCGGGGGTGGGTGGGAGAGAGGGGTGGGTGGGGGCTGGGGGCACGTCTCAGATGGGGCCAGCCCCAGGTGGCTCAGCCAGGGTCTGACAGGGAAGGAAGCTAGGAGGACAGTGGGGATTTGAGGTCCTGGAGGAGCCAGGATTGGGGACGTGGCCAGAGACTGGCAGGGCGGGGGGTCTGAGAGGAACCGCGGGCGTCAGAGCGGTTTCCACAGTAGCAGGGGCGTGGGGTGGGTCTCAGGTGGACCGCTGGGTGGGCAGTTGATTGGACAGCCAAGCTGAGTCTCTGAGGCCCAGGCACTTGGCTGATGGCTGGAACAGAGAGAGGGCTGGGAGCCAGGCGGCCACCTGCTGAGGCCTGTACTCTCACAAACGTGTTTGTGGCTCCCAGATGACGTGGACCTGGAGCTGCGCCTGGCCCGCTTTGAGCAGCTCATCAGCCGGAGGCCTCTTCTCCTCAACAGCGTCTTGCTGCGCCAGAACCCGCACCACGTGCATGAGTGGCACAAGCGAGTGGCCCTACACCAGGGCCGGCCCCGGGAGGTGTGTGAGGGCCACCTTGACCCCGCCCCTCAGAGCCCCGGCCCTACCCCTCTATAGCCAGGCTGCACTCTGGCTCCGCCCCTAGAGACATGGCCCTGCCCCAGCCCCACCCTTCTGTAGCCAGGCTGCACTCTGGCTCCGCCCCTAGAGACATGGCCCTGCCCTGGCTCCACCCCTCTGTGTGGGGTGCTCCTCCTCTGCTCTCACCCTTCAGAGCCACAGCCCTCGGCCCCGCCCCTTGGAGCCCTGTCCCTAGCCCTTCGGAATCACTGCCCTGCGGACACCTGCAGGGCCCCAGTCCAGCCTGACCTCCACCTTCTGTCCCCAGATCATCAATACGTACACGGAGGCTGTGCAGACGGTGGACCCCTTCAAGGCCACGGGCAAGCCCCACACGCTGTGGGTTGCGTTTGCCAAGTTCTACGAGGACAACGGGCAGCTGGATGATGTGAGTGCCTTGCTGCATGTGCCTTCGTACGCACGTGCGTGTGCACGGACACGGTTGTGTTTCTGAGCGTTGGTGGTGGGGGCTGTCTGGCAGGCAGGGTCTCAGGCTGGCCTCTGCCTGCCCCCGGCAGGCCCGTGTCATCTTGGAGAAGGCCACCAAGGTGAACTTCAAGCAGGTGGACGACCTGGCCAGCGTGTGGTGCCAGTGCGGGGAGCTGGAGCTCCGGCACGAGAACTACGACGAGGCTTTGCGGCTGCTGCGGGTAAAAACAAGCCCGAGCTGGGGGCACGGGCAGTGGACTGTGCAGCCAGGGCCTGGGACAGCCCCTGAGCGCCGCCCCCTGCCGCCTTCTCCCCTGCAGAAGGCCACGGCGCTGCCCGCCCGCCGGGCCGAGTACTTCGACGGCTCGGAGCCTGTGCAGAACCGCGTGTATAAGTCCCTGAAGGTGTGGTCGATGCTCGCCGACCTGGAGGAGAGCCTCGGCACCTTCCAGGTGAGCTGCCCGTGGCCAGGGAGGGACAGGGCCTGGACGCAGCCCCGGAACATGCTCCGACCTGCCCCTGTCCCCGCAGTCCACCAAGGCCGTGTACGACCGCATCCTGGACCTGCGCATTGCCACACCCCAGATTGTCATCAACTACGCCATGTTCCTGGAGGAGCACAAGTACTTTGAAGAGAGCTTCAAGGTGAGGGGGCCGGGGACAGATGGTCTGGAGATTCCAGATGGCGGTGTCCCTTCCTCAGGGCCCTCGGGCACTGTGCAAGTTTGCCAGGGCCACTGTGACAAGCTACCACAGATGTGGTGGCTTAAACAACAGGGATTTATTATCTCATAGTCCTAGAGGCTGGAAGTGCAAGATCAAGGCATCAGCAGGGTTGGTTTCTTCTGAGGCCTGTCTCTTTGGCTTGCAGACGGCTGCCTTCTCCCTGTGCCTCCGTGTGGTCATTTCTTTGTGCGTGTCAGTGTCCAAATTTCATCTTCTTAAAAGGTCATTAGTCATAACGGATTAGGCCCACCCTAGTGACCTCATTTCTAGTGATCTCAACTTCAAACGCATCTACAGTCTGAGGTACTGAGGGTTGTGACTTCAGCATATGAGTGTTGGGAGGGCACAGCCTGCAGCAGACACTGAGTCCCGCCTCCACGGACACGTATAAGGCGGGGGGTGTTGGTGCTGGTGTGTGCAGGCCATCCCCACCCCCTGCTGCTCCGGCGACAGGTTGTAGGTCTGTGGGGTGTTGTACGTGTCTGTGTGGTGAGGCCCACACTGGAGTGGTCGTGCTTGTGTGGACATAGAGGTCATGCACATACACTTGTGCCGTCCCCTGCCCCTCTGCCTGGGACTGTGACCCTTCCCCCCAGGACCCTGGGAGCCCATGTCTGCAGAACTGAGGAGCACCCCCGCCTCCACCCATAACGTCACCTACTGGCTGCCAGGCCCTGGGATTAATAAGTCTTTCGGCACCCCAGCCTTGGGGTCCTTGCAGTCTGGGGAGGCCCAAAAGGGAGGGGTGTACAGGCAGAGCCCCAGGGAGACCAGGGCAGGTTCCTGACAGATGTCACCCAAGGGCATCCTGGGTGCCAGGTGGTCTCCACCCACAGACTCACATACATGACTCCCCTCCCGGGACAGGCGTACGAGCGCGGCATCTCGCTGTTTAAATGGCCCAACGTGTCCGACATCTGGAGCACCTACCTGACCAAATTCATCGCCCGCTATGGGGGCCGCAAGCTGGAGCGGGCGCGGGACCTTTTCGAGCAGGCACTGGACGGCTGCCCTCCCAAATACGCCAAGAGTGAGGAGGGGCAGGCGCAGAGGAGGGCTTGGGGAGGGGCGGCGTGGGCTGGGCCTCTGACTGACCCCGGGCTCACTGCTCTGCCCTCCCTGCCGCAGCCCTGTACCTGCTGTACGCACAGCTGGAGGAGGAATGGGGCCTGGCCCGGCACGCCATGGCCGTGTACGAGCGGGCCACCAGGGCCGTGGAGCCTGCCCAGCAGTACGACATGTTCAACATCTACATCAAGCGGGCAGCCGAGATCTACGGAGTCACCCACACCCGCGGCATCTACCAGAAGGCCATCGAGGTGCCTGCCACAGGGAGCCCGGGTGGGGGCTGGAGGTCCCCGAGAGGACAGGATAGAAGGGGCCCCTGCAGGCAGGAGGGGCTGTGAGGACGGCCGCAGTGCGCGCGGAGCCCTCCAAGCTGCCCCAGCCTCATACCCTGCCCTCCCTGACCCCACGGTCACCAGGTGCTGTCGGACGAGCACGCCCGCGAGATGTGTCTTCGTTTCGCGGACATGGAGTGCAAGCTCGGGGAGATCGATCGCGCCCGGGCCATCTACAGCTTCTGCTCCCAGATCTGCGACCCCCGGGTAGGGCCGGATGCCGGGAGGAACATCATTGGGGAGCCCATGGCCCAGCTGGCCGGCTCACGCCCCCGCCCTCCGCCCCACAGACAACAGGCGCGTTCTGGCAGACGTGGAAGGACTTCGAGGTCCGGCACGGCAACGAGGACACCATCAAGGAGATGCTGCGCATTCGTCGCAGCGTGCAGGCCACCTACAACACGCAGGTCAACTTCATGGCTTCGCAGATGCTCAAAGTGTCGGGCAGCGCCACAGGCACCGGTGAGCAGCCGCCGTGGGCCACCCCCAGCCCGGGCCGGGCGCACACTGGGTGCCTCAGCCCTGCCCAGCCGTGGCCTCCTGGGTCTCGGGGAGAACCTGAGGGCTGGGAAGGGCCCTCCGTGGCGCTGACCCTTGCCCCCACCCCCGCAGTGTCAGACCTGGCCCCTGGGCAGAGCGGCATGGACGACATGAAGCTGCTGGAGCAGCGGGCGGAGCAGCTGGCGGCCGAGGCCGAGCGGGACCAGCCCCCGCGGGCCCAGAGCAAGATCCTGTTTGTGAGGTGAGGGCCAGGGCTGGCAGGCGGACAGGCCCCACGGTGGGGGGCAGGGAGCCAGCGGAGTGGGGCCCGCTGAAGCAGTGCACCTCCCGCCCCCAGGAGCGACGCGTCCCGGGAGGAGCTGGCGGAGCTGGCGCAGCAGGTCAACCCCGAGGAGATCCAGCTGGGCGAGGACGAGGACGAGGACGAGATGGACCTGGAGCCCAACGGTGAGGGGCTGTCCCTACGAGGGCGGGCAGCAGGGGACGGTGACTGGCCACTGGCCCAGAAGAGTGACCGGCCCTCCCTGCCTCTCCCCCAGAGGTCCGGCTGGAGCAGCAGAGCGTGCCGGCCGCGGTGTTCGGGAGCCTGAAGGAAGACTGACCCTCCCCCATGACACCCCCCGTTCCTGCAATACAGCCCGTTTGTACGTCACGGTCTCGGCCTCCTTCCTGCCGCCAGGTACCCGGGGGGACTGCCAGCTCAGGAGCGCCCTGGCCCCGCGCCCGGATTGGCTGCTGTGGGAGGTGGGGCGGCTGGGCCCCAGGCCAGACACCCGCCTCACCCTCACCCTGCAGAGCCAGTTCTGGACGCCGAACGGCCAGTCCCTCTGCCGCCTGGGGCCCTAGAGCAGGTCCTGTCCAGAAGCTTCCTTGAGCCCCAAGCCAGGGGGCACCTGGCCCCCTGACTGCCAGGCAGGGCCATTCCGTGTCCCCAAGCGACAGCCTCTCCCAGGGTGAGGGGTGCCCACCCTCAGAGAGAGCCCTGGAGTCAGGCAGGCCCTGGTCCAGCTCCGTGAACTTCTCAGTGAGGCACTTTCCCTGGAGAGGGGCCACGAGCTGGGCGTGGTCCTTAGTCCTAAGCTCCGGGAAGCCATTAGCGGGCTCTAAGCTATTAAGGGGTTTTAAGCATCAAGAGATATAATCAGATTTGTGCTTCGAACAGGTCACACAGGCTGCTTTGTGGCCAGGAGGCAGCTGGGGACATGGGGAGACCCAAACTGGTGGCTTGGACTTTGGGGGGCAGGGGGAGCAGGTCACAAGGCTGGAAAGAAGTGAGGCATCAGGGAGCTGGGCCCTGCCTCCAAGATGGCCAAGGTGGCAACTGGATCCTCAGACGTGGAGCTCAGAGGGAGGGAGGGAACCCCTGGCCAGAGGGGATGACTATCCCTGGAAACTTAGGCAGGGGAGATAAGATCAAGCTAAAAGGTGTCCCCGGCCCAAAGGCCAGGGAAGGCCATCAGCAGTGACACAGGAGCGTGAGATCGAGCCAGGGGTGGCAGAGGCCAGGGAGGGCTGGTCAGAAGCCTCCTGCCCAGGAGGTCGGTTCAGAGGCAACTGAGAGGGGAAGAGACGCCAGGGTTGAGTCCAGAAAGAATGAGAGACCAGACATACAGCCAGCCAGCGGCCTCAGGGAGGTGACAAGGCACAGCTTCTCATTAAATTATTTTATTCAAGAAGGTGGGGAGGACAGACAAGGGGACTGAGCTGAGCCCTGAGTCCCTGAACCTCCCAGCTCAGCCCCCCACAGCAGGACTGGACTCAAGTCAGGGGGTGGGGACTCCAGCCCCCCCCTCAGACAAAGTTGGGGACAGACAGGACCCAGGAATACCAACTGACTGTCCTCCAGGGGGCGGGGCTATTTGGGGGTGCCACCGCCCTTCTTGGGAGTGGTGGGCTTCTTGCTCTGCCAGAGGTGTCCCTGGATGGTGAAGGCATCGACGCTCATGGACATGGTCTTGGCGGGGATCTGGGTGAAGCGCTTGCGGTCCGAGTTGTACTTGTAGATACCCTCGACCATGGCAGGCGTGACGGTCCGGGGCCCGTAGCCCGCCAGCCGCGACAGCTCCTCCGTCTCCCCCGACAGCGTGTAGAGCGCCCGGAACTGGCAGCTCGAGTCTCGAAAGAGGATCAGGAAGTGGTTGGCCTTGCTCTTCTCAATTTCCTGGAGGGGGCGGCGGGACAGTCAACCAGGCCGGGCCCTGGGCTGGGGCCACCGACCCACCCGCCAGCCCCCCACACGCAGGCTCAGCCCACCTCGAGAATGCGGTTCTTCTGCGGTTCGTTCACCTTGCCCGCCAGGCAGCAGTGCGACAGGGCGTTGTGGATGATGAACTTGTTGGACTTGGCGCTGGGCTCCTTGTACAGCCGCGGACCTGGGCGCGAGGGGCCGTCAGCAGGGACGACCAGGGAACAGAGGGGCCCCAAGCTAGCGGCATCACCCAGAGCCCCACTTACCCGTGTACTCGGGCACCGACGCCGGGGAGGAGGCGTTGCTGCCATTCTCCCAGTCGCGCTCCCGGCTACCAGGCAGGCGGCTCGGGGACATAAGGCCCGATGGGGATGGAGCCCTGCAGTGGGGGAGGGACAAGATGGAGGTGGGATCAGTGGTGGGTGAAGCCCCCCACCCTGCACAGAGACCACAGGGCAAAGGCAGGCCCAGCACACTCTGCAGGGAGGGAGCCACGCACGCGCACTGCCTACCCTCGCGAGTCCACGTGGTGCCCTCTCGCACGCGCCCAACCCTCAGGCACACCAGCCACTCACACGGGCACATCCTCGGGGTCTGGTCTGCCAGCTACAGACTGTCCTGCTCCCACGTGTCCTTCTATCCCTTCGGGGGTGTACACACACACACACTCGAGCTATGCCACCCTCTAGGCTCCCATGGATGCACGCGATGTCCCACGTGCCCAAGCTGGGCTCACCGAGACGTCGGTCTCTTCACACCGAGGTTGTTGGGGGCCTCGTTGGCCACAGTGGACAAGGACAGGGTGGACTGGGAGTAGATCTTGCTGAGCCGAGAACCTGGGAATAGAAGGCACAGGGTCAGTGCCCACCTGAAGGCCCCTCAGCTCTGCAAATGCCCAAGAGGGCCTGGCCCAGCAGGCTGGCGGGTGTGGCATTGAGTCAGCCCTCACTGGGACACCCCACCCCTGAATGTACCCACGGGGGCCTCACCCATTAAGCAAGGGAGTGGAGACCCCTCGACCCGCACAGGGTACCCCCGCATCCCCGTGCAATTCCTCACCCAACCAGCAGGGTCAGACCTCACTGGAGACCCCACCCCACCCCATCCCTGCCCCCGCACCCCTGCGAATCTCCCCCTCCCCACACCCCCACGGGGGCCTCACCCAGCAGTCCGCGGGCCGGGCTTCGTGCCAAGGCCGAGTCATCGCAGCAACCAGAGCGTGGCCGGGGGGCCCTCCGCCCGCCCCGACCCGGCCCCCCGGTCCCCGGGGCCCGGGGCCGCAGCACCTTGTCGAGGTCGTCCATCAGCTTCAGCTGGGCCCGGCGCTCATACTCCAGCCGCGTGAACTCCCCGCGCCGGGGGCCCACCTCCTCCTCGGCTGGGGCCCGAGCGGCAGGGGCCGGGGTCGCCGTGGGGGCTGCGGGAGCCGCAGGGGCCTCCTCCTGGGCTAGCCTGCTCGTGAAGGGGACACAGCAGTCAGAGCCAGTCACAGGGCCACCGAGGGCCAGGCAGATGGAGGGGCAGGGGTCCCCGGGGGGACCGCACCCAGCCTCACCTCACAGCCTCCTCCCTCCGCTGCTCCTTCTCCGCCTCCTGCCACTGTTTGCGCCTCCTCGCCTCCTCCGCCCGCCGCTGCTGCCGCTCCAGCAGGCTGGCCCGCTTTTGCGCCATCTCATCCTCAGGCTTGTCGTCGTCCTAGGGGACAGACATCAAGTCCAGCTGGCCACCCCTCCCCTGGTACGACTGATCTTCCCATCTTCCACCCACCCAGCCTGCCAGCGAGTGCCTGTTCTCTTGTTTTCATAATTGTTCTAAAGACATTCAGTTGGTGCCTACTTTATGCACAGCCCCACACGGGGTACTGGGACACCACAGGGATGGAGTAGACCTGAGCCCTGCTCACATAAAGTGCTTCACCATGCAGGAAACACACTCCAATACGGCACAGACAGCAGTGAACGCTGGGCCGTGCGCGTCTACCTGTCTATGGGGACAGACCCATCCTGGGCCTGGGGGCACCCAGCAGGGCTTCCTGGAGGAAGCACCAGAGAGAATGAGGAGGACATAACCGGGTAGGCATAAGGGATGAAGAGAGCGCTCTGAGCAGAGGCAGCAGCTAGTGCAAGGGGCCTGGGGCAGAGCAGACCTAGCAGGGGGTGTCGGGACTGCCTGGGAGTGGCCCCGGACAAGGTGGGAGGTGAGCAGAGCCCAAACCCAGGGGAGAACTTTCACTCTGCGAGGAGGGGGAGCAGGCACATCCCCGATTGCTCGGAGGGAGATGGCCAGGGGTCGAGGGGAGACAGCACAGACCTGGCAAGGGGTGACCGACTGCAGATGTCCAGGTGAGAGATGCGGGAGGCCCAGGCTGGGGGACCATGAGGATGGGGAATGAGTGGACATGGGACAGGGCCAAAGGGGACCTGGTAGGGCCATGCTCGTGGGAGGGGGTGTCCTGGAAGACCCTAGTCCTGTCTGTCCGGCCACCACTCCCATCCATCCATCTACCCACCCCCCCAACTATCTGTCCCTCTGGCATGCACATCTGTCAGCGTGCCTGTCCACTCACACCTGCCCGCCCACCCATCAGCAAAGCCCTCTCCGTCCACCTGTCTGTCCGTCCATTCCCAAGAAGTCTCCACTTGCTAGCCCTCCCCCCACCTGCTCAGGTGACCCTCACCTTGTAGAAGAACCCCAGCCCGGCCCGGGGCTCCCCCTCTGAAGACACCTCTTCCTCCAACGAATCCTCCGCACCAGGGGGGCTCCCGTCGCCCTCGTCCCCAGCGGGGGGCTCTTCCAGGCTGCCCAGCGGGATCTCAATGAGGCCGGGCCGGGCCGCAGGCTCCTCGGGAGGCGGCCCCTCGGCCAGGAGGATGGAGGAGCGCGTCTGCACGGGCACCTGGCTCGGCGAGAACTTGCGCAGGTGGGGGAGGCTGTCCACGTCGTGGGGTGGCGTGAGCACCCTGGTCAGGGGCGCCAGCCGCAGCTCCGCCGGCCGTGCGTGCTTCGGGCTGCGGGGCGCTGGGCTGGGCCCAGGCCCGGGGCTGCGTCGGGTGGCCGGGATGCGCCGGGCAGGGCTGGGGGATGCGGCCTTGGGCCCTGTTGTGGGGCCAGGGATGACCCAGGCAGCAGGGGGTGGGGCGGGTCCGGGGGCCTCCGGCGGGGCCAGAAGCCGCTGCTGCTGGTCCGTGAGCCTCTGCATGTCCCGCTGCAGCGAGCTCAGCGCAGCACTCAGCTTGCTGACCGCTCGGTTGTACTCCCCCAGCCCCTCGGGGGGCACCGGGCCCAGCTCCGGGGAGAAGGTCACTGACTTGGGCCTGGAGGTTGACTCGCCCTGGCCCTCGCCTGCCGGCCGCTCCCCACCGGGGGCCAGGCAGGGCTCTGCCTCCACCTCCACATCCGCATCCCCCGAGGCCTCCCGGGGCTGCACCTGCAGGAAGGCGCTCTTGCCCAGGCGCTGGCGGTGCTTGGCGAAGATGGCCTCAATCCGCCGCTTCTGAGCCTCTATGGCCCTGCGCTTCTCCTCCAGCCGGGCCCCCAGCTCACTCATCTCAGAGCTCAGGGCCTCGGGCGGGACTGGGGTGGACGTGGGGGACCCCGCTCCGGCCTCAGCCTCTGCCTTCACCAGCTGCTTCTTGCGTTCGGCGAAGCTGGTCATCTTCACTTCAGAGTTGGTGGCCACTGGGGAGCCCTCCGAAGGGACTGGCGGTTTCGATACCTCCCCCACCGGGCAGGGAGATGGTTTCGAGGGGGTCTCGGGGTGCGGCAGGTAGACGGGTGCTTTGGTGGGCCCGTCGGACAGAGGTTTGGAGGCCCCCTCGGGCAGGTAGGGGGAGGCCAGGGCTGGCTTGGAGGGCCCCTCTGGGGAGTGGAGGTAGAAGCTGCCGTCAGCAGCCCCGTCTGGGAGCAGCCGGGGCTCGGCGCTGTGGATGATCTGCAGGGCCTCCTCGATGGTAGGCAGGTCGCCGGGCTCCGGGGGCGGCTGGGTGGGGGTCCGGGCCGGCACGGGACGAGGGGGACCCAGGCTGTCCGAGCTGACCGAGCGGAGGAGGACGGGGTCTCCCATGACGACGTCCACGTCGCTGTCCAGGCCAAAGGGGGTGCTGAATGACACAGCCTGAGAGAGGGGACGGCTGGGCGGCCAGAGGGAGGGGTCAGCCGCTGGGACCAGCCTCAGCCCCACCCTGCCCCGGCCTGCCCCGCTGCCCAGCCTCACCCTGGAGATGCACTCACCTGAGCTGCCGGTTCCAGGCCTTGCCGAGGGCCTCCATGTGGGACATGGACGGGGAGGACTTCAGGGAGCCTGGGCAGGGGTGAGTGGTCACTATGGGGACCCTGGGTGGGGTCGGCCAGGGTCTGAGGGCAACCTCTGCAAGGTCACTGGGCGAGTCACTGATGGGTCATTATGTGGTCTAGTCAGACCGGAGGTTTCTAGTACCAGTAAGGGGTGCTATGGAGTCACTGTGGATGTCACCTTGGGACCCAAAGGAGGGGTCACTGGAGACATGAGGTCCTCTGGGGCCGTCTTTGGGTGGGAGTCCCCAGTGACAGAAGCCACCCCCCTCCTCACCTGTGGATCCTCGGAGCGGAGACTGGGGGCCGCCTGGTGACAGGAGCGGGTGGCGGAAGTTGAAGACGGGAGAACTGCCAAGAGAGGTACCTCAGCCTCGGGACCCCCGCCTCCTCCCTCGCCTCTCCCTGGAGGAGGGGACAGGGGCGTCCCCCAGTGCCCAGCCCAGAGGAGGGAGAACCCCCCGCCCCCAGCCATGGCACCACAGACTTGCCCAACGGGAGGAGGGGGGACCGTACCTGCTGCCACCGCCATTCTGGGAGGCCTCGGTGGCCCGAGGGGAGGCGGCTATGACACAGAAAACGGGCTCAGGCAGGGCTCGACCCCCCGACCCCACCCGGACCCCAGGCCCGGACCTCACCGTGACCGTCGGGCAAGTCCTTGGCCTGCACGAAGTCGGGCTTGAGCACCTCGAAGCACATGAACATCTCGGCCAGCAGCACGACCAGGTTGACCTAGCGGCGGGAGGAGGGGTTGGCCGACGGGACACCTGGCCCTAAACACCCGCCTCGGCCCACGGGGCCCCAGCACGGCCCTACCTTGAGCGGTGGTGGGACGTAAAGCAAGTCCTCGAGGGAAAGAGGGCAGCCCCGCGGGAGGCGGGAGGCACAGAAATCTTGCACCAGCTGGAGGTTGTACAGGCTGTCCGCCACGGACATGGGGTCCTTGAGGCACACCTCTGTAGGGACAGGATGCCTGAGTGACTCTATGACAAGAGGACGCGACCCCCAGGGAAGCCAGGACCCAACGGCCAATATACACGCAGGACCTCCCATGGGCCAGGCCTTGGCCAGATGCCCGTTTGTTTCTGGAACACCATCCTCCAAGAACTCAACTCAAAAAGCTTTTCCTGACCACCCGTCATCCTCTGGGACACTTAACATCCCAAAGGTACTTCTGGATAAACTTAACGTCTAGAACTAGACAACCAGAATGTCAAGCTACCCATGAGGTCAGAAGCGTTTCTATTTGTTCTGGCTGGATCCTCAACACCTAAAATGGGGTCTGGCACGCAGTCTGCCCTCAATGCATTTTATCTGCTGCAGGAATGAATGAGTTCTATGAAGCACAGAGAGGTTTAGCCACTTGCGTGAGGTCACACAGCTAATTGGGGGAAAGAAAGATGCAAACCCATGTCTGCTGATTCTGGAAGCTGCCCCCATAACCACTGCATTGTACTGATTGTGCGGACCTGGGGACAGAGGCCTGAGGGTCACAACTTAGGATGCCTGGCTCCCCATGACAGGATCTGGCCCAGGCCCCTACACTCACCCTCGAGTCGCAACAGCTGGGGACAATAGCAGTGGATTGTGGCAGCCAGCGCAGCCCCACTGGCCAAGTCCTGGAGCGTAGTCACAGTCGGAAAGCAGGGGGCGCGTCGGGCCACAGCACGATCCTTGCGGTATCGGATCTGCGGATGGGAGCCAGGTCGGGTGAGTGGAGGGGCTGGCCCCTGGGTCAGCAGTCATGCAGGCTGGGCGGGGAGGCCTGGGGTTTCCGCCACGAGGGGGCGGGAAGCCGGGGGTCCCGGAGCCAGAGTGGGGGGCCAGCCTGGAGCAGGGAAGGGACAGCAGCAAGAGGCAAAAGGAGGTGTCTTGGAGCAGCCAGGCCAGCAGCGGGGGGCTGGGGACAGGGACTCCTGGGACCCCGGGGTGGGGGATACGTTACCATGGGGGGTTTGCTCCCCGACTCCTTCAAACAGAAGGCAATTGCGTGCTGGGGGGAGAGGAGCAGCCATCAGCGGGGCAGGGGGTGCTGACCTGCTGGGCCCCCAAGCCCACCTCCAGGGGAGGGGGTGGCCCTCGCTGACCCTGGTCACGAACCCTGGCCATCCAGCTGCCTGTGCACTGGCTGGCTTTGGGGACCCCAGCTCCTCCCAGCCCCAAGGGACCCCACAGTGCAGCCTCTGATGCAGGGAATCCTCCTCCCACAAAAGATCCAGGCCCCCAGCTCGGGCAGAGGATGCATAGGAAGCAGGTAGGCAGGAGGAGAACCCCCCCAACCCAGGCCCACAGGGTAGAAGGAGTGAGCAAAGGTGGGGGACCCCAGCCAGCCCAAAACCTCCCTCCACTTTCCCTTTGCATATCTACTGCAGGAGTCATTTATGTGAAGTACAGAGAGGTTCAGACACTTGTGCAAAGTCACACAGCTTATCAGGGGAAGAGAGTGATTCAAACTTCCAGCTTTGGTGAAGCAGGACATGCTCAGAGGGTCCTGCCCTCTTAGTGGATGGGAAAGGGGGTGTTTTGCCCCTCGATTCACAGGAAGAGAAGTTCACCCACTCCATCAGGTCACTGGGGAGGGGTCTGCCCTCTTAGTTAATGGCAGAGACACCACCCTTCTCTTGGCTCACAGAGGGGTTCTCCCTGGGCCCCCCGGGCTGGGGTCCAACCTCCTTTGCTCACAGGTGGGAGAAGGTAGGAGAAGGCGCAGACAGGCCGGCAGAGACAGACAGACACACACATAGCGACAAGCAGGGCAGGCAGACGGGGCGGACAGACAGCCCCACTTACAGGAACCAGCTTCCAGTACCAGCGCGTGGGGCACTGACGCCAGAGAGGCAGAGAGGAGGGCAGCGGGTACCGGCGCAGGGGACAGCGCAGAAACAGAGAGAAGGGAAGAAAGAAAAGGAAAGAGAGAGAGAGTGTGTCACCTCCAGCCCCCCACCTCGGGAATGGCCGTGAGGCACAGCCCTGCCCCGCCCACCCAGCTCTCCATCGTCTGTCTGTCTGTCCGCCTGTCCCACACCCTGGCCTCACCGAGGGCTGAGATGGGGCCGCCCCATCTGTAGGGGCGGCGGGAGAAGCTCGCTGGGCAGCTTCCTGCTCCGTCTTTTCCTGCAGCCGCCGGACCGTCTGGGGGTGCACGGAGAGGTCAGTGCTCTGGACGATGCTGGGGAGGTAGGGACCCCCAGCCCCATCCCGGCCCAACCTCACCTACCGTGTCCACCCAGAAAAGGAGCTTGTGCTCCAAGCTGGTCAGGGCCAAGGGACCCGGCAGCGTCTTTGTCCACTCGAAAGCAAAGGCAACCATGAGGGCGTCTATGACAGCCAGGTGGGCTCCCTGTGGGGGCAAGGGCCGGAGGGTGAGAGCCGGGTGCGGGACGGAGGCTTCTCCCAGCCTCCCAGGGCCAGGGAAGAGGGAGAACTGGGGAGGTGGGGGGGGCTTGAAGTGGGAGGAGCTTGAGGGGAGGGGCCAGGGCTAGTGGGTGGGGCCTTGAGGGAAGGAAGCAGAATAGGGGGTCCTAGAAGAGCCACTTAAGATGGGCCAGGCTCTGAGGTGAGAAATTAGGCTGTAAGATAGGGTGGGCCACGTAGACAAGTCCTCAAGGACGAGAGTAGCACCTTTTCAGACAGTCAGACCTGGTGGGAGGAGCTAGGCTTAATGAGTGGATCTTGGGGGGAGGAGCCAGGCCTGGTGGGAATAGCTTGAGGGGAAGAGCCAGACCTGGTAGGAGGAGCTAGGCTTGGTAGGTGGAGCTCAGAGAAGAGTCAGGCCTCATGGTGGAAGGTGCTTGAGAGGAGGAGCCAGCTCTGGTGGGAGGAGCTAGGCTTAATGGTATATCTCCAGAGGAGCCCAGCCTGGTAGGAGGAGCTTGAGGGAAGTAACTAGACGGGGTGGGAAGAGCTAGGATTGGTGGGCAGAGCTCAGGGAGGAGCCAGGCCTGGTGGTGGGAGGTGCTTGAGAGGAGGAGCCAGGTCTGGTGGGAGGAGCTAAGCTTAATAGATGGATCTTGAGGGGAGGAGCCAGGCCTGATAGGCAGAGCCTGAGGGGAGGAGCCCAGCCTGTGGGCGGTGCTTGAGGGGAGGAGCCAGGAAAGGTGGGCGGCACCTCAGGCAGGGGCGGGGCCTACCATGAGAATGGGCTGGTGCCTCAGGTCCGCCTCACGCACCGGGCGCTCGGGCAGCGCGGGCACCGTGCCTCTCCGCGCCAGCAGGGCCAGCAGCGCAGAAGGGCTGGGGGGTGTCTCGAGCTGCGGCAGCGCCTGGCGCCAGGCCCGGCAGTAGAGCTCGGCCGAGAGCAGCAGCCGCGTCACCGGGGGCTTCACGTGCTCCTGTGCATACTGGTCGGTATAGAAGGGCTCCCACAGCTCTGGGGGCACGTGCTCTGTGGGGGTGGGGGGAGACACGGCGAGTCAGGGCCACCAGATACACCACACACACATACACAATCACATGGCCTCGACGAAGGGAGCATCTGGACTAGGGAGGATGGCCCCGAGAAGGGAGAGACGGCCAGGATCTGGGCTGAGACGCGCAGGTGTGCAGGACTGAGCCAGAGGAAGGGGAGGTGGTGGTGTCCCAGGCAGAGGGGCCTGCAGATGCAAAAGCGGGACGTGGGAGAGAACACAGTGCCTCAGGGAGATGAAGGGGAGGCTTCCCTCACCCCAGGCTGGCTGGGCAGGGTGTTATAGGTCCCTGGGAGACAACTATGACAATCTCAATGACAACAGCCTTCCTGTGCTGGCTGGGTGTAGACTCATCTAAGCCCTACATCAACTCTGGGAAGCAGACAGGGCACGATTGGTAACTCCACTTAACATAGGAGGAAACCAAAGCACAGAGAAGGAAAGTATCCTGCCCAAGGCCACACAGCTCTTCCATGCCTGCCGGGACAAAGATTCAAACCCAGCAAACTCTACACCCTCTCTCCACTTGCAGGCCGAGTAGGAGGAGCTGTGAAGTGGGGGGCCTCCCCTGCAGGTAGGAGGAGGAATGGAATGGGGGAGGTGCTCTGCCCAAAGGGACCTTCGAGGGAGTTGTGTAACCTGGACTTGGTGACTGAAGGGAGGAGGTGGGGGACAGAAAAGGAGGCGCCTAGTGCCCCGTTGGGGTCTGAGGAGGAAGATGGAACACAGCGGGTAGTGACTGAGCTGGCGATATGGGGTGGGAGGGCGGCAGGTGAGGGGGTGAAAGCTGAGCGTGAGGGGCCTTGGAGACATCCTCAAGGCAGAGGACACCAGGGCTGGGGCTTCGGGGAACAGCCTGGAAACCCTTGAAAAAGTGGGAAGAGGCATCGAGGAAGCCCCAGCTGGATGGTGGGGGCAGAACCCCAAGCAGGACCCTCTCTACCCAGGTAGGGTAGAGAGGAGAGCGCCAGGAAGATCCAGGGAGGTCGGGGCACCTGAGCTCCTGCTCCAGTCAGCCCAGCTGTTTTGTACATTGGGCTTCTGTGTTTGCGGGGACAGGGTGGAGAGGTCTTGTGCTTCACAGCGTATTTGAATATGACCCCAAAGACCAGACCTCCCCCAGGAGTCCCTCTGCACAGCCAGGCTCCCAAGAACCCCCTCGCCCAGGAGGACCCAGCCATCCTTGCCTACCTTCTGTCCCCTCCCTGCCCCCTTCTGCACCTCGAAAAACCACACTTGACCTTCCCACTTACGGCCCCACCCCATGAGGAGCTGGCCTTTTCCCTGCATCCCTCAGCTCAGCTCCTTGAAAGAAGAGCGATTTCCGGCTCCCGGTCAACTCCCCTCCCCCCGCACTCCCCCAGCCCTGCCTCAACCTCCCCAACCTGGCTTCTGCCCTCATTGTCTCCAGCCTCCCCAAGGCCAGCAGGGGTATCCAACACGAATCTGTGGGGTATCTCGCCTGGGCACCTCCTTCTTCCAGAAACCTTCTTCCCCCTGGCATCTCCTTGTAAATGGACATGGCCCACCTCAAGACACATGACAGCTTCCAGGGCCATCTGAGGACTGCACCTGCTGCAGCCCAGGCCAAGGGCGCCACGCCCCCCCCCCCCGCCCCAACATCTCCCACAACTCTCAGCATCTTCCTTTATACCTGCTCCTCCTCCCTGTCCCCAAGGCAGTGAGAAATCACCATCCCTCTCTTTCTTTACCCTCAAACCCCACATCCAATCAGTCCTCAGGTTTCAACCTCCTGGCATCTCCCAAATCTAAACCCTCCTCCCCAGCCCCTGCTAGAGAACAGACCCCAGGCATTCCCCGTTCCTGTTAGCAAAATCAAACAAGTTTCTTTCCTGCAGTACTTCTAAGGGCCTTCAAGATGAAAATATGTGAGCTAGGGCTAATGATTGCTAACACTTTTTTGATTTGGTTTTCTGAAACAGGGTCTCGCTCTGTCACCCAGGCTGGGGACTAGAGTGGCACGATCATAGCTCACTGCAGCCTTGAACTCCTGGGCTCCAGTGATCCTCCTGCCTTGGTCTCCTGAGTAGCTGGGATTGCATGTGTGCACCACCACGCCCAGCTAATTTTTCTGTTTTCTTGTAGAGATGGGGGTCTGGCTATGTTGCCCAGGCTGCATCAATATTTATCAAGCACTTATTCTATACCAGTGTTCCTCTACCTTGGCAGTGTTGGCATTTGGGGCTAGAGAATTCTTTATGTTGGGGGGATGCTATCCTGTGCATGGTAGGGTGTCCAGCAAAATCCCCGGTCTCCACTCACTAGATGCCAGTAGCACATTCCTTCCAAGTAGTGACAACCAAAAATGTCTCCTAAGGGGGAAAACTGTCACCAGTTGAGAATCACTGCGCTATACTATAAAATGTTCATTAAGCATTTCCTGCAGAGCAGTGCTACACAATTTTTTTTTTTTTTTTTTTTTTTTGAGACAGAGTCTCACTCTGCTGCCTGGGCTACAGTGCTGTCGCATCAGCCTAGCTCACAGCAACCTCAAACTCCTGGGCTCAAGCAATCCTCCTGCCTCAGCCTCCCGAGTAGCTGGGACCACAGGCATGTGCCACCATGCCCGGCTAATTTTTTCTATATATTTTTAGTTGTCCATCTAATTTCTTTCTATTTTTAGTAGAGACGGGGTCTCACTCTTGCTCAGGCTGGTCTTGAACTCCTGATCTTGAGCGATTCTCCTGCCTCGGCCTCCCAGAGTGCTGGGATTACAGGCGTGAGCCATCGCACCCAGCCTAAAAACACTATTAATGAGATATTTCACATTTTTTTTGTACCAAGTCTTTGAAATCCAGTGTGTGTATGTGCCCGTGTATCTATGTGTGTGTGTGTATATATATATGTGTGTGTGTGTATATTTTTTTTTAAGATGGGATCTTGCTCTGTCACCCAGGCTGGAGTGCAGTGACATGATCACAGCTCACTGCAGCCTCGAACTCTCAAGCTCAAGTGATCCTCCCACCTCAGCCACTGAGTAGCTGGGACTACAGGTGCACACTACCACACCTGGCTAATTTCTCTGGGGCTTTTTTGTACAGATGGGGTCTCGCTCCTGCTCAGGCTGGTCTGAAACTCCTGACCTCAAGCAATCCCCCTGCCTTGGCCTCCCAAAGTGCTGGGATTATGGATGTGAGCCACGCGCCAGCCTAGAACCTTTTCTTCATCTTATCTCTGAGCTGTGTTCTCCTGAGCCCACCTGCCTGCATTCCTGCCCAGCCTTCTCATACCTGTGCCTCTAGGCCACCAAAACTATTCCTTCCTCCGAGCCACTGTTCCTACTGGGCAACTGCATACCTGATCATGTCAGTTTTCAAATACCTTCTATGGCTCCCTAGTGCCCTCAGATCCCCACCCATGGCCTGAGAGGCCCTCATCAGTCTTACCAGCCTCCTCCATCTCCCATCTTCCCCGGCCACCACAGGGACCTGCATGTTCTTCTCTGAGAACTCTTTGTTGACCCACATTCCAGGCCTTTGCACACACGATCTCTTCTTTGTGGCAAACTCCTACACATCCTTCAGTGTCCAAGCCCTTTCTCCGCTGGGGAGTCTTCTCCTCCCTCCCCAGAAGATTTCAAGAATGTCCTCCCCCCAGGCCCTGCTGCTTTCTTCTATATCACAGACCTTATCACTCTACGCAGGAACGATCCGGTTTCATGCCCATCCCCCTCTCTCCCACATCCCTCCCAGCACCGGCCTGGCACCTGCTAGGCATTGGTCAAGAGTCCCAGAATTCACGAATCTAGCAGATCTCTGTTCCCCTTTTCCTTTAGCCCCCCTCTTTTTAGAGGAGGCAAATGGGGGACAGACTGAACCTCACCTCCAGCCCTTGGAGGGTATCACACAGCCCAGGGAGCTGCGTCAATGAGAACAGAAACTGGGTGCGTCAAGGGACTGGGATCTTATCAATACCCCTCAAGGGACTTTGCTTTCCTTTCTGCAAAATGGGACAGTGTTTTCTGCTCTGTGTCCTGGCCAAGGCATAATGAATAATGTCATTAATAAAAATACCACTCCCAGCCACAGCAGCAACGATCGTGAACATCTCTTAGTGTGTGCCGGACATAGTGTGAAGGAGTCTGTAGTCACTACCTCCTGTATACCTCCCGGCAGCCTTGCAAAGAATGTACTGAGATCTTGATCACCCGGGTCCTGGCCTGGCACATAGCGCGTGCCCCATGAACATATGGGAAATAGATAAATAAATGAACGAAAGCCTTCCGTCACAGAGGGGGAACCGTAAGCTCAGAGAATCGAGATAATCCATCCACATTCTGGTGGGGGTGGGACTCAAACTCAATTCTGAATCCCAAACTTGAGCTCTCCACAGCCTCATAACCTTAAATATGAGGGGCTGGGACATCCCGGGGTCCCAGGTCCCAACTCCTAATCCCCTTCTTCCTCAAGCAAATCTCTGAGACATGGACAGTCCTCAGAGTGGGCCACACACGTGGAAGGGCGCAGGAAGAGGAAGGGACAGGCTCGGGTGGAACCAGGAGAGGGACAGCTGTCACCAGACCCACACCCAGAACAGGTTGATCTGGGAAGGCCACTGAGAGGGGGATGGGCTGTGCCCAGTTGGTGCCAAGACCAGTGGGCAGACGAGTGGGAGGGAAGGGCGTCCTCCCCCCACGGCTCCCCCCAGGAAGGCCCAGACCTTAATTAACCCCTGGTTTCTCCAAGGCCAGGCTCTGGCTTCCAGCTCTGGCCTGGGGCCATGGAGCTGCCCAGAGCTGGGACTGAGCGTGCTCAGGGCCTCTGATCCCCGAAACCCACGGGCATGGTCCCCATCGGGGCGGCCTGAGTGGGGGCCAGCCACGCGGGCCTGGGGGAGGAAGTGGAGGATCGGCCTTCATGCGAGAAGGCCCTGCAGCGGGGCCCCCCACCCCAGCGGGATCCTGGACAAGCCATTTCCCTTCTACTGGGCTCGCCCGCCTCCTCGGTTAGATCAGGGAATAAGTCAGAGCTGCCGGCCGCCGGCCGGGGCCATGCAGGCGAAAGAGGGGCTCCCCAGAGCTGCCCGGCCGCCGCCCGCAGCGCACTCACGGCCGGCGCGGGGTGTGTGTCCGGGCCCGGGGGCGTGGGGACCCGAGCGTTTAAGGCCCCGAAGCCAGAGGCCGGGGCCCGGGGGAGGGGGCGAGAGGGGTCCCGGCAGGCGCGTGATGCGAGAGTGCAAAGGGGAGGAGGGCGTGCAGGGGAAGGCCCCGGGGGTGCGGGAGGCGGGAACCCCTCACCGAGAGACCCCACCCGGCTCGCAGACCCCGCCCCGCTCACCTGGGGGCTCGGACGCCGGGGTCCCCGCGCCGAGCTGCGCCGCCGGCCCCACCCCCACCGCGCTCCCGCAGCCGGGCGGGCAAAGTCCACGGCTCGGCCCCGGCCCAGCAGGAAGCCCAGAGGCCCGGCGCGGCGGGGAACCCGGGCCCGGGGACCCCCGGCGGCCGGCGCTATTGTTCCCACGGCCCCGGCCTTCGCGGGCCCGGCGCCCCGCCCCCCGCACCTGCCGCCCCCCGGCCCGGTACCTGCGCCCCCGAACGCGGCCCGCAGCACCCACGCCAGGCTGGCCGCCGCCTTGGCCCGCGAGAAATCGTACTGGTCCAGCGACTTGATTTCGGGCACCAGGAAGGTCCTCCGCAGCGGCCCGGGCCCGGGGGGCGCCGCCTCCACCATGGCGGCGCCGGGGCTGCGGCCGCCGGGTCCGCGCTCGGGCTGGGCTGGGCTGCGCCGCGCTCGTGCCCCGGCCGGGCCCGCTGCCGCCGCTGCCTCTGCCGCGGAGCCAGGTGCGGCCGCTCGCGCTGGCGACGCTGCGTCGGCCCCGCCCCGGGGCGGATCCCAGGTGCGCCCCGCCCCCCGGACCCCGATCAGCCCCCAGCCGCCGGGTGCCCCGCGCGGGGCGGGCCCGGACCGCGGCCGGCGATCGCGGGGGGAGGCTGCGGCTGAGGGGTGTGTGTGTGTGTGTGTGTGTGTGTGTCTGTGTGTGTGTGTGTGTCCGCGCGCGCGCCTGGACACCGGACAGGATTAGGGACCCTCTATTCGAGAACCCGCGTGCAGGGCCGCAGCGTCTACCCCCTTAGGCGCAGGAGGCACCTGCGCGAGTTTGCGATGCCTGGCCGGGAGGCGTGCACCTGTTTCTGATTGTGTTTGTAAAGACCACAAGAATGTGTGCCTCTTCGTATCTGTGTGTGCATCTCCGAATGTGTTTGGGTGGCGGCGACCCAGTGTAGCGGAGGCTGTCTACGTGCGCGTATCTCGGCGCGAGTGTGACAGCACGTGTATGTGTAAGGGTGTGTGTGTGTGTGTGTGTGTCCGTGTTTCAAACGTGTGTTGCGTATACAAGGATCTCTGTTATGTAGGTCGCTCTGTATCCTGAAGATAGAAGTGATGAGTGTGTGTGTGTGTGTGTGTGTCTCTGTTTTGTGGGTGGATATGAGTATGCGTGTTTCTGTGCCTCTGAACGCATTTGTGTGTTGTGTAAGCGTGTGATTGACGTCTCTGTCAATGCAGGAGTGCTGGAGAGAAACTTCGAGGATGTGTGTTTACGCAGGAGTGAGGCTCTTTGTGTCTATGAGTGTGGTTGCATGGCTGCGACTGGGGGTATTTGCAAATGTCTGTGTGTGTATTTGTGGTATCTGCAGTGTGTGTTGGGGGAAGGCCCTGATTGTGTGTAGGTGAGGATGTATTTGTGTCTAAGTAGATTTGTATACGAGTGCGTGAATGCGGTTGTGTGCACGGGCATATGTGTGTGTGAGGAACAGTTTCTGAATGTATTTGGGGGCACATATGTGTGTTTACATATGAGTGCATTTGTGGGTTTGGGTGTATGGTGTGAGCCTCAGAGTGCAGGTTGTGTAAACCATGAAATTCAGTGTAAGTGTGCGCAAGAACGCCTATTTCTGAATATGTTCATGAAAGTGAAAATGTGCATATTTATCCAGGAATTGCATATTTGTGTGAGTAAATGTGTTTGTGTGTGGTATAATCTGATGGTATGCATCAGCGTGAAGGTGTGTGTGTGAATGTGTTATGCGTATAGATATTTGTGCGCATGCGTGCAATTGTATGGACGTTACTGCGTATATTTGTAAAATCCCTATTTGTGGCTGGTTGTTTAATATTTGTATGTTCCATTGTGTTATTGTGTCAAAATATCTGCCTCTTAGCTGTGTGTTAGTGTGTTATATCTTTACAGCTGGGTGAATATTTGGATTTTGCACGGATCCGTGAGCATTTACTTGTGCTTACAAGGTGACAAGGTGCACGTGTGTGTGAGCATCTGTTTTTGGAATGTAAACTGAGTATTGGAATGAATCTCTGGATGAGTGAGTGCATTTGTGTATGAGTCCGGGTGTGCCTGGATGTGAGTATGTGACTATGGTTGTGTGTGTAGGCATGCACGTGTGAGTAGTTGTGTTCTGAATGGCTTTGCATGCGTGTAAATGGATTTAAGTGTATCGCGATGCATTTGTGTGTCATGACACGAGTGAGACTGGGTGGGCGGGTGAATTCTGTCTAAGGGAGTATAAGCGTGAGATTGCACATTTACAGCTACCGAGGGGGTTTCAATCTACACACACATACAGACACCCACATACACATGACAATCAGTCAGCGTTTTCTTGGCTATTTAAAATGCTATGAGGCCAGGCTTGGTGGCTCACACTTGTAATCTCAGCACTTTGGGAGGATCGCTTGAGGCCAGCAGTTTGAGATCAGCCTGGGCAACATAGCGAGACCCTCCCCCTTCTCCCCTCTACAAAAAAAAAATGAAAAAGTTAGCTGGGCACAATGGTGCACACCTGTAGTCCCAGCTACTTAGGAGGTTAAGGCAGGAGGATCGCTTGAGCCCAGGACTTCGAGGTTACAGGGAGCTATGATTGGGCCACTGTACTCCAGTCTAGGCAGTGCTGTCTCTAAAAAATAAAAGATAAATGCTATGAGGTGACAAGATGCTACTACAGCATGCAAGTGCCCTAGCCCCGCCAACTTCAGACAGTGGCCCCTGAGCCGATGTTTTGTTGAAATTCCAGGGTCCCCTGACATACATTGTACACACATGTTTGAGGCATGGGTCTCGTGGTCCAGAGTGTGTGACCGAGGAGGGGGCTGGGTGTGCCACAGGGAGGGGAACTGGGGCATGGGGCCTCCCGTCTGGATGTGCCCGTGCAGGTGTGGGTGTGGGCACACAAAGGGGCCAGTGTGTGTGTGTTTGAGCACACGTGGGATGTGTATGACACACAAGCCCTGGCTCCCCTGCTCGGAGGACCTGACCCAGGTCTTTTTCCCACTGGGCCTCAGTTTCCCCACCTGTGACACTACAGGGAATCGGGAACTCCCAGCATGGATAGGCGTCCACGGCTGGAAAGGGAGTGCCTGTCATGCTTTGCCCCTCTGTGAGCTTGGCGTGTCCTGCCAGCTTACGTGAGTGTTTGCTTTGCCTGGGAACGTCCCCATGACCTCTGCGGACCCCAAGGACAGGCCTCATGTAGGCGACACCTACTCCCAAACACCAGGGAGGTGCACCCTGGGAGGGGGCCGCAGGATGTGAGGGTCCAGTGAGGGGGCGTCCAGAGATGGCAGAGCAGGAGCCCGGCCCAGTGCCCCCACCTGGGGCGCCAGGGGCCTCCTCAGGCCCAGCCCCCACACCGGGCAGACTGGAACGCCTGGCTGGGCTAGACCGCCCCACCCACATAGGGCCAGCAGAATCGAGGTCCCACCTGCCCCTGAGGGCCTGTTCCTGAGGCCCAGGCAGCCTCAGACACACTGGCTCCCCTGTGTACCTGGGCAGCCCTTCCTACAGCCCCCCTGCAACCCTCCCCTGTCTCTACCTCCCGCCTCCTCCTCACCTGGAGACTCCCTGGGCTCTCACGCCTCCTAACTCATTAGACCAGCCTTGCTTATTAAGCTGGGGGCAGGGATGACTTAGAGGGTTTGTAGGTCAAGGGGTTAGGATTAGGTTTGGGGGAGTGCGTGAACCCCCATAAAATCATCTGCAAAATTCTGCCTGTGTGTGCACTTCCGTGAATCTTGCAGGTGACGATTCCTGAGTATGTTATATGCCCATGACCATTTTTTTTTTTTTTTGATACAGAGTCTTGCTCTGTTCCCTGGGCAGTGGTGTGATCACAGCTCACTGCAATCTCAAACTCCTGGACTCGAGTGATCCTCCTGCCTCAACCTCCCAAGTAGCTGGGACGACAGGCATGCGCCACCATGCCTGGCTAATTTTTTCTGTTTTTTGTAGAGATGGGGTCTCACTCTTGCTCAAGCTGGTCTTGAGCTCCTAAGCTCAAGCGATCCTCCTGCCTCGGCTCCCAAAATGCTGGGATTACAGGTGTGAGCCACCACGCACAGCCCAAAATAATTTTAAAGAAAATAGTGTGCATGCCGAGGGCCATCCCTGTTCTCTGCCACTTGCATTTACAGACAATGAACTGATACATGCGAAAGAGATCATTTCAGCTAGGGATAAATATTGAGTTAATAATACAGGAAAGCTTGGGGACTGCTTTCACCAGGGCAGGGGGGTGGCGAAGGGGGCTTCTTTGTGGAGGGAGAGAGAGGGGCAGAGCCTGGAATGATGAAACGAAGCAGGTGGGGGAAACATTCCAGGCAGAGGGAACAGCAAAGACAAGGTCTCCGGGGCAGGAACAGGCTGGTATTCGCAAGGAAAGCCACCCTAGCCGAGTTTAGTGAGGAATGTGGAAGGAGACACTAGAGGGTGTTTGGTCGCTTCTGAAAACTCTCTCCAGTCAAGGACCGCTTCGTTTTCCAATCCATAAAATGAAATAAAAATGAATTTCTAGGAAAATAAAATGTAAATACATGCATAGTGCCAGAAAGCAAGAAATAACCAACAAGTGAGGTGCAGTGGTGTGAGCCCATAGTCCCAGCTACTCGGGAGGCTGAGGCAGGAGGATCGCTTGAGGAGTTCAAGGCTGCAGTGAGCTGTGATGACGCCACTGCACTCCAGCCTGGGTGACAGAGCAAGACCCTGTCCCCCACCCCCCAAGAAAAAGAAACTTTATGATGAAGAAACCTCCACCAGTCATAAATTATGTCGATAGTATATACTCCTGATACAATATGATGACGATGACACTTTGCCTCTGCGGTCTTCCTGCCTGTGACCCATAACCCCTTTCTAATCATGAGAAAAATAGCAGAAAAATTCCAATAAAGAAGTATTCTACAATATACCTAACCAGTCCTCCTTAAAACTGTCAAGGTCATCAAAAACAAGGAAGGTTCGAGAAACTGTCCCGGTTGAATCTAAAGAGATGCGACAGCTCAGTGTCACGTGGGATCATACATTGGATCGCAGAACAGAAAAAAAAAGGCGGTGGGCATTAAGTTTTCTGGAAAACTTAAGAAATCTGAATAAAGAATGGACTTCCATGAATTACAATGTATCAGTGTTTGTTCATTCATTGTAACAAATGTCCCATATTAGTGTAAGATGTTAATAAAAGGGGAAAGTGTACGTCTGTGTGTGTGTGTGTGTGTGTGTTTGAGGGACAGGGAATCTATGGAACTCTCTATACTGTCTGCTTGACTTTTTGGTACATTTAAAACTGTTCTCAAAAAAAAAGTCTGTTAATAAAAGAAAGAATTTGAAAGGCATGCAAAACATGAGCTCAGCAGTCATAAAAGTACTATGTCAAATTACTATAAAATTTCTAAACACTGATTATTTTCTGTACTCTCTCAGTTGAAAGGACAGTCAGCAGTCTGGGGCCAGCGCGATCTGTGGGTCACTCTTTGAGTAATACCAGTACAGTGTTTCTCAACCACAGCACTAATGATTTTGGGGATATTTGGAAGTTTAGCAGCATCCTTGGCCTCTACTTATTAAATGCCAGTAACAGCTCCCTCCGGTTGTGCCAAAATGTCCCCAGATTTTGTCAAATGTCCCCCAGAAGGCTGAATCACTGTCCCCTCAAAAACCATGCACATGGCCGGGCGCGGTGGCTCACGCCTGTAATCCCAGCTCTCTGGGAGGCCGAGGCGGGCGGATCGTTTGAGCTCAGGAGTTCGAGACCAGCCTGAGCAAGAG
>CAUYSK010073330.1:0-29635 GCA_963575035.1 Avahi laniger
GGAGTTCGAGACCAGCCTGAGCAAGAGCGAGACCTCATCTCTACCAAAAATAGAAAGAAATTAATTGGACAGCTAAAAATACATATAGCAAAAATTAGCCGGGCATGGTGGCACATGCCTGTAGTCCCAGCTACTCGGGAGCCTGAGGCAGAAGGATCACTTGAGCTCAGGAGTTTGAGGTTGCTGTGAGCTAGGCTGACGCCACGGCACTCGCCCCAGGCAAGAAAGTGAGACTCTGTCTCAAAAAAAAAAAAAAAAAAAAAAGAAAGCAATTGCAGTCTGAGTCCAGGAGTTTGAGGCTGCAGTGAGCTATGACCATGCCACTACACTCCAGCCTGAGTCACAGAGTGAGACCCTGTCTCAAAAAAAAAAAAAAAAAAAAAAAGTGATTGCAATTATTTAAGAAAAAAATTAAAATATCAATTTCTTTCAATTTATATGTATTGTTTTGCAAACAACAATAAATTGCAAATAACCGATGAATTGTTAAGACATAAATACTAAGTTGTTTGGAACTAACTTAGTAATCCCTTAGGTATTTCTTTTGACCTGGAGGCCCTATGAACCTTTGCCTTAGGCGTAAGGCTAGGTAAGATCAGGTTCTTCAAGTTACTTCAGCATCCTGGGTGCTACGTGTCAACTAGATACTGGAGTCCAGGATGATTTTATTCAGAGGAAGAAAGTTAAGTCTCAGAAATTAACTTGATGGAGGTCATCCACTCCAGGCAGACTTACATTTTATGAAGCCTAAAGCTCATGCAATTGTTGGAGCTCTCTTTGAGGAAAATAATGTAAAATTAGGGATTTGAAACTGGGTAGAGGGCTTACAAGGGGCCTATGCAAGTGAGGAGCCCCGGAGCTTCAGAGTCATTCTCTTCATTAGCCTCCGAGACCAGCTATAAGTTGTGGAAATGGAATTCAAACCCAGCTTTGACTCCAAAGACACAAAATCGGGATTTCCTTTTCCTACGAATAAGAACAGAAAACCAGGGCTGGAAAATCACTCCTAGAAATGTGAGCCTAATGGGCCCTCCCCACACTTGACTGTCTCAAGGAAGGAACCTGGGAGTGGGAACCTGAGTCCTGTATCTTCTCACTGGAAGGTTAAGGCTCCCCAAGCGATTGGAGAGGGCTCTGGTATCAAAGCTGAGTTTGAATTCTGGCTTCAACACATCCTGGCTCTATGATCTGGGAAAGCTACTAACCACCTTCGGGAGTTACTGAGGCAATTTACCCACACCCCACAAGATTGCGAGGATTAAATGAGATACCACAGGTGAAAGTGGCTGGTCTAGAGCAGGCACAGCGACTGCGTTGATCTCCCTCTCCTTCCTCTGCTCCCACACAAATATCATGTGTATATGGAGGTGAAATAAATACAGGCAAGCTAGCTGATAGAGTTTCCTCTGTGTGGGGGTAAATTCAGTAAATGCACATATATGGCAAGCAACTGTCTGCAAAAGATGCAAATCAGACCGACTTGGCAGATCTTTGCCTGGTGTCTTGTCTTGGTTCAGTTCCTAGCTGTGTCTATTTTCAGGGGTTCCCTATTACCCACAGACTAAGGTGGAAATTCCTTATCCTGGCACTTGAAATTTCCCAAAATCTGGCCTCAACTTGACCCGCCAACATCTTGTCTCAGTCCAAGCCAATGCAAACCTCTCTTTACCCTAACTTGTCTTCACTGACCCTTACAGAATACATCTGCTGTGACCTCAGCAGAAAGCTACTTCCACTCTCAGGACTTTGCTCTCTTTCCTCAGTCCCAAATCCTACTCATCCTTCAGGGGTGATTCAAGCCCTCTCTTGCAGTGAGCATTTTCTGCCCAATCCCAGCCCCTAGGTGATCCACGCAACTCCTACCACACCCACCATTTGTACGATGTATTCAGGTCTTAACCACACACTGCCTCATTTAGTTCTGTAAGTTTTAGGGAGTTTACTTTTCCTTCCAACTGCATTGTAAGTACAGTGCGGTGTCACGGAAATAACACCAGGTTGAAAGCAGAGATTTGGCGTGTTTCTAAGTTGCTGTATAACCCTAGGCAAATATCTTTTCTTGTTTCCTTTAACTCTGAAGTGAGAGAGTTAAGATTAGGACCCTCTCTCCAAAGGGCCCAGCCTGATGATACATATAAAATCTCATTTAACTAACATATAAATATCTGTTGATCACTTACACCCAAAGCACCGAGCTAGGTGCTAAAGGATGAATAAAGGCAAACAGAACAGTGGTGGCTCTCAAGAAACACGCAGTACAAGGGAGGACCTGCTGCACATACTCCCTTGTGGGTGAGGAGCTAAAAGATCAGGAGTATCTAACATTCTGTCTAGCAGTTACTTTGTCTCTCCACTCCACTGTCTGGCCCCAGGACTGGCTTCATGCTCTGAACTCCATCTTGCTCCATTCCAGCACCCTACCATGCACACCTCTGTCCTCACTACCACAGCTGCTTGATACCACACGCCATGGCCCCCTGGGTTCTTCTGTTTTCTTCTTTCATTTGCATAGAAGGACTATACCCCTGGTTTAGAAGGCTGCTGTGCTACACTCAGCCTGGGGATGCCCCAG
The DNA here is from genome assembly GCA_963575035.1 of Avahi laniger. Classification (NCBI taxonomy): domain Eukaryota; kingdom Metazoa; phylum Chordata; class Mammalia; order Primates; family Indriidae; genus Avahi; species Avahi laniger. The sequence continues at coordinate 2,573 of CAUYSK010073330.1, forward strand.
TCTATACAGCTACCCTGCCCTCTGCCCTTCCATTCACTCTCTGCCAGTAGCCTTGAAATCTGTCCTCTAACGCTGAGCCTGGCTGCAGTATGTAATGGAGGGATCAGGAACAGTGGCAGGAACACTAAGAACACAGCACAGTGGCTGGCACAGAATGATTTCTTTGATTGCTTTATTAGAAGCCACCTCATGTCTGTCATGTGGGCATTTTACCTGCATTCACTCATTCAATCGGAGCAACATCTCTGTGTGACAGTTACTATCATCATCCTTGGTTTACAAATGAGGAACCAGAGGCAGAGACAAGGCAAATGACTCACCCAAGATAGCAAGTTAGGTGGAGAAGGTGGGTTGGAATCCAGGCAGTCTGGCTCCACGGTTCACTCTCTTAACCTCTACGTCAAATACTGCCTCTCTTGTAGTGAAGGTTCAGTGAAAGTTCTCCATCTAGCCTTTCTGCCAGTTCTATTTCCTGGAGCTACCTTGAGACAGACAGAAAGAAGGTAATGGGCATTTTCCCTGGAGGTGGGGGAGAGATCTGGAAGGTGTCAACTGGATAACAAAGGCTGGGAAGTACCAGTTTCAGGCTAGTCATCTGACCCTGAACTGCAAGAAGGGATGGCATGGAGAGCAGTCCCTGGCAACAGGGGGTCTGAGTTCTTGGTCTCGGTTCAGATCTAGGAATCCTTCCATCTTTCTTTTCTTTTTTTAAAGTATCAGTTGAATTCGGGAATAATTTACAGAAAACACAATTTTCCACTTTTAGTGCACATTTCAATGAATTCTGTCAACTGTATACAGCCTTGTGACCACCGCAACAATCAAGATATAATACAGTTTCATCACCCCCCAAAATTACCTCGGGCCCCTTCCTAGTCAATTCCTTCCCTCCCTCCCTATCCCCTGGCAACCTCTAATCTGCTTTCTGCCACTGTCGTTTTTGTCTTTTCTGGAATTTCACAGAAATGGAATCTTTATAGCAGTGTGGCTTTTTTTCACATAGCTAATACTTTTGAGGTTCCTCCCAGATAGCGTTTGTATCAGTAGTTTGTTCCTTTTTATTGGTGATTAGTGTCCCATTGTATGGGTATACTGTCATTTGTTTATTCACTCTCCTATTGATGGGCATTTTATTTCCCGTTTTTTGGCTATTATGAATGAAAACGCTGTGAACATTCTTGTGTAAGTCTTGGTGTGGGCATACGTTTTAATTTCTCTTGGATAAAACCTGGGATTGGGACTGCTGTACGGCCAATGTATGTTCAGATGTATATCCTTCCACGTTTCTCAACCTCAGGTTTCCCCACCCTGAAAGAGAGCGGAGGGCGCTGGGCCAGGTGAGCTGCACTCGGGTAGGCCGAGGTGTGGGGAGGCGGGAAGCGGCGTGTTTGTGCAGCAGGAATACGTACGTTCGGGGCTCGAGGGGGCGTCGCCTCTGTGGACACAGGCAGGAAACTCCAGGAAGACGCGCTGCCAAGTGGGGGGATTCGGGGAAGAGGAGGAGCTCCGCGGCCGGCAGCGTGGAGGCTGCGTCTGGAGAAGCGGCCCGGGCGGCAAAGTCAAGGGGCCGACGGGGCGGGGACGGCAGAGCCGGGCCCCCGCAAGCTCCGCTAGCCTGAGGCGGCCAGGCCGGGCCTCGCCGCCGCCGCTGCCGCGCAAGCCCCGCCCACAACACGAGTCACGTGCGCGCCACGCACCCGCCCTCGGTGAGGCGGGGCCGGGCCGGGGGTCCGCGGGGAGCAGGCTTGGAGGCGGGCCGGGCACTCGGCACGGGGCCTGGCCACAGGCGCGGGCAGGCGGACGCGCGAGGGGGAGGGCGGGAGGCGCGGGGCGGGGCCTGTCGCTAAGGGCGGGGCCTGTTGCCAGGGCTGGCGCAGGAAACGGGGCGAAGGGGCGGGTCCTCCTGGCCGCCGGTTCGGGCTGCCTGTTTACTCCAGGAGGGGGAGCTTCAACCGGAGGGCGCGAGGGCGAGGGCGAAAACGCGGAGCCGGAGCGGCGAGCCCCCGGAGCCGGAAGTGGGGCGGGGGCGCCGCGGGCGGGAGAGGGGCCGCCGCGGTCCTTCAAGGATCGGGGCTAGAAATGCCCTGGACTGACTGTTGGGTTTTCATTATTTCATTTTATAAAAATTCCTAGCCTGCTCGGTGCTCCCTCCTCCTCCCGCCCTCCCTGCCCCCGCCACACACACACACACACACACACACACACACGAGTGAACAGTTGGTGGACGGTGCAAGCAGGCAAACCTTTAGGCCCAGAAATTAGGGGATCGCTGCCTATGGATGTCTGATGTCTGGATCCCTGAGTGGGTCTCTGCTACTTAGGAAACGATTCGACTGCAATATCGTCATATAATTTCCGTGACTACAGTTACACACATAAGTTGATTTTAGTCTGTATTCAAGGCTGTCTGGCCTGTGGAGCTTCATTTTCTAGTTTATATGGTAGATGATTTTTTTGTAAAATGTAAAGTACTCCCAAATGTATTAGCATAGAAATAGAGGACAGCAGGCACTGTTGCAATACCTTCCTCAACTAAGTCAGTTTTTCACTATCTGAAAAATACGGAGTACAGAGATACTGTAGCACATAATTTAGTAATGTACTAGTAACTACCACGTAACCATTTTATGCGTGAAGAATTGCTCGAAAAGACACAGTGGTTTGTCAGAAGTCACACAGCTAGTAAAAGAGCACAGGGACACAAGTCCTGTGACTCCCAAAAGGCGCCCCTTTCCCTACTTGTGTAATGGACATATGTGATTTTCTCTGTCCAATGTTCCTTCCTTTGGGCAGTCACTTCTCTATTCCCTGTGGTTTTATTTGGGCATTCAAGCCTCGTATGCAACTTTCTGGCAACAGTGGTCCAAAGGGTGAATATTTTAACTGAGCAGAATCGATTATAGTCTTTCCCTGGAACTAATATCAGAATATTGAGAGGGAAAAATTTGTTTTCTGCTGGTGTTGCTAAATTGAGATGTCATAGTTGGGAGCTGCCAGCAATCATCTTCCCAACCCAAATGACAAGTGTCGGAGGGAATTTTTTTTTTTTTTTTTTTTTTTTTTAGTGAGAGAGAGCTCTTTTGAAGTAGGAAAAAATGAAAAATAAAAGGGGAAGGGGTCTAATATGAAGGGGCAAACGAGTGAGAGGTTTAGAGAACAAATCCTAACAACTTTGTTTAAATCTGGGGTCTGGCTGTGTCTGTGCCCAGTTGTACCCCTGGATTTCCCAGTTAAGTAAGCCAACAAGTTTATTTTTTTGCTTAAACTAGCGTGAATTGAGTTCCTGTCACTTGTCTCCAAAAAGAGGCCTGACTAATAAGTTTGGCACAGTGTTATTTGTTCCTCAAAGAATAATGGAAGCTGGCCACAACTATCACTTCTTAAGTATTCCACTTCCCATAATGAGTCATAGCAAGTGTGAGTCCTATGGATACAAGTAAGACAGGAGAAAATCTAATTTTTCCTCAATACTATTGCTGTTATAAACAGAGAACAATTCAACAAGCCCAAATTAGAGGTTGGATATAATATTTAACCTTGGGACACTGGACTGGTCTGAATCATGAAGAGGATAAGACTGAGATGTTTGAGATGAGATTGCTACAAGGTTTTTAGCAACATGAGAAGGAGAGAGAGAGAAAAGAAAAGAAAGGAAGAAAAAAAGGAAGGAAGGGAGAGAAATAAAGAGGGACCAATAACAACCATTCTATCAGTTGGTTAAAGCTGAAAGATGGGCCAGGCGCGGTGGCTCACGCCTGTAATCCTAGCACTCTGGGAGGCTGAGGCGGGCGGATTGTTTGAGCTCAGGAGTTCGAGACCAGCCTGAGCAAGAGCGAGACCCCGTCTCTACTAAAAAAAATACAAAGAAATTAATTGGACAGCTAAAAAATATATAGAAAAAAAAAATTAGCCGGGCATGGTGGCGCATTCTTGTAGTCCCAGCTACTCGGGAGCCTGAGGCAGAAGGATCACTTGAGCTCAGGAGTTTGAGGTTGCTGTGAGCTAGGCTGACGCCACGGCACTCTAGCACGGGCAAAAGAGTGAGACTGTCTCAAAAAAAAAAAAAAAAGCTGAAAGATGGGAAGGTGAGTAGGTCAGTTTTAAAGAAGCAATTAGAGAGGACAGGACACTGAATTGCAAGGAGCAGGGGCACTTGGAATCACAGAATCTTAGAGACAGACGGAGTCCCTGACAGGTCATTCACCTTCCTCCTGAGCAATTCTGGGAATGGCCAGCTGGGTAGGTCACCAAGCAAAAGGTGGTCAGTGGTCCATGGAGAACAGGGAGGGATAGTCTTTGCATATGCTTTGTCAGCCATGGACATTCTAAGGGTCTGGGAATAAAATTATAGAGGCCCTATACATACTCCTTAAGAACATATCAGGGAAACTGAGACTGGTCTGATGTTGTTGGCACGAAAACAAATTTAAATTTAAAGTGTATAGGATACCAATCCCAGCACACTCCCTGACTTTCGGGGGGACAGATTCTCTACTGGCTCAGTCAACATTAGATCTTTGACAAAGTTGAGAGGCAGAAGTCAGGAGCAGGCTGTATTTCTCTACTTGAGAAAGGAGGAGAGAGAGAAAGGGGTTAGTTAGGAAGCGAGGAGAGCAAGGTTGAAGATAGCAGGAGAGAAGGAGGAGAGGAGAGAGAAACAGCAGCTGTGGGGAGTAGGACTTTGGGGAGAGAAATTTGGAAGGAGGATTTTTGAAAGCTTAGCTGTGTGTTGTGCAATGAAATTCCTCCTTGGATTCCTCCTATAAGAATGTCAATAAAAACTTATGTTATTTTTAAGGCTTTTTCAAATTGCATTTGTTTTTCTCCTGGCTGCATCACCCAGACTTCACAAGGCTGCCGTTGGAGTTTCATGACCCTTCCAGCTAACCAAAGGTGTTACAGCATCTCACCTCCTACACCTTGTCCCAGCACATAGAGGCGGTCACTTCCATTTATCAGGTGGCGGGTTAGCATGTTGGGAATGGGGCCAGTGAGTGCTAAAGTACATGGTAATAATGATCTTCCAGTCATTTGACTGTTAGTATTCATCTCAAGGGAGCCCGGCAACATATTGGCTAGTGAATTTCAAAGACTCTTTTTGGGGTGATTAGTTTGGATCAGGAGATAAACCATGATGGAAAAAGGGAACTATCAGGGGAAGAACAATCTAGACTGGTCTGGGAGAGGATTGAGATCTAGTTCCTATATGTGATAGATCTTCACCCCCACTGTTGAGTGTGAAATTACTGAACACCTAAAACTAACCATTTCTCTTGCCTTCAGGAATCACTGACAGCTTGTCAGGGGTGATTTGGGAGGCAATGAATTACTCTATCAGAGGGAGAAGGCTGGGCTTTGTAAATCAACACCTTCTAAGTGAAAAGATCGGGAGATGGGCCATGTCCAAGACAAGCATTGGAAAATCAGAGTGCTCCCAGGTGGATAATACGGGAGGGTAACTGAACAGGATTTTAATAATTCACAGGACTTCCACTGCAATGTATTATAAGGATTACTAGGGCAGGACGTGGCCTCATGCCAGATGAATTGCAGGTTAGGAGAATCAGCGTAGTGACTCTGTATCTTATCAAGGTAAGACTCTGGTTTTGTGGGCAAATCTTTGATTGATTCTCTCTAAAAAGCCAAAGATAAGGCTTATTCTTTCTCACTGAAATGAATTCAGGCAGGTCTATGAAAAGAGGAGAAACTGTCCATCAGTAAATTATTTAAACTTGGCGTCTTGTCCATTTCATGCTGCTATACCACAGAATACCACAGACTGGGCAATTTATAATGAAGAGAAATTTATTTCCTTGCAATTCTGGAGGCTGGAAAGTCCAAAATCAAGACACGGGCATTTGTCCAGGACCTTCTTGCTACATCATAACATGGCAGAAGGGCAAAGAAAGGGTGAGAGAGAGCCAGAGGGCAAAACTCATCCTTTTATAAGGCACCTACTCTTATAATAATGGCACTAATCCACTTGGGAGGGTGGTGCCCCATGAACCGAGCACCTTCCATTAGGTCCTACCTCCCAACACCACGGCATTGGGGGGCAAGTAAACTTTGGGGACACATTCAACCCAAAGCACCAAGAAAATTTAAATTCAAGGGAGAATCTAAGTTTCAGACCTTGCTATCTATACTGAAACTCAAGAGGGAACTTCATGTTGTATGTCGACTCACTTGTGCCTCTAGTGTCTTGTAATCTGGTCTTGGGACGTTGGCGATCTCGCAGGGTAGTGAGGTAGGCCAGTCTCTGATGGATGTGAGAAACAACGATGACTGCGAATACCATAAGATAATCTGGTGCAAACAGGGAACAGTGCCTGTTATTCAATCCTAAAGATCCAGAAATGGTGATAAAATGATTGGCAGCATTTAAAATGCTTTTACAAATAGCCTTTTATATTTGGGGTTTCATCTGATTGGCTTATGGGTTTATGGACTTTAAAAAAAAAAATGTTTCATTTTGTTTCTCAAGAAGTTGTACAGTTGATTGACCCCAAATCCTGGGCAGTGGTTAGTTAGCACATCATTGCTGTGGCCCTGTGGAAATTAGTATCATTTCCCGGTGCTTATAGTTCTGCCATTCCATGGTATGCACAGGTTACAGATCACCTGCGTGCTTTGCCACGAGCTGTGGCACTCTGCATTATCCCTGCCGCAGGATCTGGGCCATCCTTACCCAGCTGGGAAGGCGGGATGGTGGCAGACACACCTGCCTTGGGTGGAGTTTGGTGCTGCAGAAGGATAAGGAAGGATATTGGAATCCTTATGTGGAGCTGGTGAACAGAATGGAGTATGTTTAACAGCTGGGCAGAAATGAAACTGGTAGGTTCATTAAAGAAAAGACCACCTGCCCCTTGGGGGGGTGGTGGTAGGGGTGATACTGCCATGGGACAGAAAGTAAAAATAAGAGCCTTAAGAGCAAAGTCACGTGACAATAAACACATTGCAGAAAAAGAACTATTACGTGTTGATTAGAACCCAACTAAAAGAGGGGTGGCTGGTAACCATTCACAATGTGCACTTTCTGCCAATTCTTCACTTCTTAGCAACTGTTTTACTTTTGCTCGATCTCTGCTCTCTGTCTTTTGGGAGCCCCCATCTGTTTTTCTGGTATCATTTGTTATCCAAAGGGAGTCAGATAACTTCAGGCATCCTCTTGGGGTATAACCCAGTCCTCTTTTAAGTCTAAGGTTCCCTGTGCTCTGCCACCTTGTTTAGTGTTGTTTATCTCTTAAACAGCTCCATGTTGTCTCCCTTGTGGGTGGGAAAAGCTGGCTGCTTCAGCCCCTGTTACGAACCTTCTATGAGAAGTCCATTCCTGCGGAGAGTATAATGTGGGAGCCTGATGGGGAGGGAGTCCCAGTGAGATTGGGAACCACTCAAACTGTACTTGCTGGCTTGAGCTGAATTGGTATTTGCATCACGTGGTATGTTCTGATACTTGGTCTGCTTCAGAGGCAGAGCCGTGTCTAGATAGTCTTAAGCCTGTGCAGAAATCTTTTCCTTGGCCAGCCACTCCTCTGGTCTCAGTTACTAGCACCTCCCCAGAGGTACAGCATAGGATGAAGCCGCAGTTGATCCACCCTCGATATCGTGCTGTTCTGGATTTTATCATCCTGCCCTGAGCGGTGAGATAAACATAATTTTAATCCCCATTTTTTATGCACTCCCTAGAAAGCAGACAGGGTTGTTCCAGAATGGATTTCCTGTGTCATAGAAATCACAGAAGCATAAAAGGAAAAAACCAGATGTGTACATTGAGACTGCCCAGGCTTACACATTCTTTTATACCCAGAGTCCTAGGGCCTCATGTTCCCTGTTCCTGACGCCGGCTCATTTTTTTCCCCTTTTGGAATATGAACTCTTAGTCAAATTCCCAGAATTTCAGAGCTACGAGGAAGTAGGCACGGATCTGGGTGTTTATGTGCAGGGGGGCGTCTGTGGCTGCGGCTGTCTTTACACAAGTGGGGGGCTTGTTTGTGTGAAAGTGTCACCACGCAGATGTCAGCGAGCACGTCAGGGATACCCATAAGCTCTGAACAACCTACTTGCAACCTCTCCATCCTTTCTCTTCAGTGGAATGCAAAGCCCACCTCCTCCCACAAAGCCTTACAGATGGATAGATCGGAGGGAAGATGCCATTGGCCCCACGGCACACTCGCAAACCACTTTCTCCTTAGAATTCCTGACTCTGCTGCTTTTTTAGAGTCAAAATACTTCCAGTAGGTGCTGGGACTGTTTATGTCCACTCAGATACATTGTAATTTCCCCAATGCAAAGAAAAGTGCAAAGTATGCTACAGATGCCAAATTAGCACTGCTGTTATTTTCACTTGAAACTCACAGCTTGGTTTGAGACTGTGGTATGGAAGCTGTTTAGAACTGTGTATCACAGAGGTGACAGTGGTCCCTAGTCTACGTGAATAAGCACAGCAGCAAACAATTGGGTAGCTGGTATTCTGGTGCCCTACTTTAGGGGCGCTCATTTCTGGAGCGACTAGTTGGGACTAAGGTAGTGCACAGGTACCTGTCTGGTTCAGGGGAAACTTTTTGGAAGTCTAACCAGTCACTTGCTTCATGGTTATTTATTGAATATCTACTATATGCAAGACTTTGTTCTAGAAGCTGAGGATACAGCAGTAAACAAAAATAAAGTCTCTACTCTCACTGCACTTGTAGCTGAGTGGATGGAGACGGAGTGTCAGCTGTTGATAAAGGCAGAGAAGAGAAATAAGGCAGGGCAAAGGGGTGGTTGGGTGGTGCTATGTTAGATATGCTGGGGAGGGAGTGTCTCTCACAAGGGGTGCACTGGAGCAGGGACCTGAATCAAGCAATGGAGCAAGTCCTGTGGTTATCTGGGGGAAGAGCATCCTAGCCCAGAGGAACAGCCTTGGAAGGGCTGACCCGAGGGGGTTGGAGGAACAGCAAGCGAGCCAATGTGGCTAGGGGCTGGGCAAGCAGGGAAGAGTGGCAGGTGGTGGGGCTAGAGAGTCGACTGGGGGCAAAATCAGGTAGGGTCTTGTAGTTAGTGAGATGGGAAGCCATTGGAGGTTTTGAGCAGAAGAATGATATGATCTGACTTACGTTTCAAAAGGATCACTGTGGCTGCCGGCACGTTCAATAAACCGTACAGAGGCAACAGAGAAAGCAGGGAGAGCAGTCTGGAACCTACTAGGGAAGGCCAGGTTGGAGAAATGGTGGCTAGACTACAAAAGTTGTGCTAGAAATGCTGGAACATTTATCAGATTCTAGATGTATTTCATAGATAGAACCAACAGAATTATTTGATGGATTGGATGTGGAGTATGAGAAAGAAAAATAAAAAAAAGGAGTTAAGGATGACTTCAAGGTTTGGTTTGTTTGTTTCCTGTACAACCAGAAGAATGGAACTGCATTGACTGAGGTGGGAAGGAACATATTTTGGAAGGAAATCACAAGCCTGGTTTTCGACATGGTACATTTGAGATCTGATTAGACATCCAAGTGGACATGCCAAGTAGGTAATTGGCAATGAGTCTGGAGTTCAGGAAACCAGTTTAGGTATAAGTTGAGGCTCTGGTGAGCCTGAAGACTCACTTCATTCTCGAAGCTTCCTCTGTTCTAAAGAAATGGCTAGGAGGTCTTCAGTGGCCCAGGAATCTACTGAGCATCTGAGGCACACTTTGAACCAGGGATTGCCTGGACCAAAGAATAACTCCCATCTGTCCCCAACGTCTAACCAGCAATTCATTCATTAACAAATTTGTGTTAAGTGCCTACTACATGCCAGCCACTGTGCCAGGTGTTGGGCATGCAATGGAGAGCAAGATAAATTTCTTATCCTCACAAAATATTTGGTCTTATCAGGCATTAGGACAAGAGAATGGAGATTTCAGTGCAATGAGTCAGGGGTGAGTATGGGGTGCTTTTGGACAGAAGGGAGAGGCACCTAATCCAGTCTTGGAGGCCAGTGAGAGCTTCTCACAGAAAATGCTATCTAAGCTGATGCCTGAAGGATGGCTAGGACTGCCGGGAAAGAGGCGAGACAGTGGGGTAGAGAGTGTTCTAGGCAGAGAAGAGAGCATGTGACAAAGAAAGTCTGTTTAGGCAAAGGACAAAACTCCCACTGGGCATGTCTGGAGTGCCAAGTGAAGGGGGCAGAGGCAGAGAGACAGTCAGAGGCTGGAGATGTCATCAGGAGTCATACCAGGAAGGACCGTAACGGGCAATGCAGGGACTTTATTATAAAAGCTATGGGAAAGCTTTGAGGAGTTTCAAGCAGAGGAAAGAGGCTGGGATAAAGTGGATTGGAGGGAGGCAATCTCAGACTCATACTGCCCTAAAATACCACCTACAAATGTGTCCATATAGTTTGAGGCAGGGAAGAGGAAGCAGGGCCTGGGTCAGCTTTGCTTAAGCTCAGATAATGGGAGATACTCTCTCCCAAGAGCTAATTACTTCAATGGAAACGAGGTACAGGATGCATACATTTTACTAGGGGGCCAGAGTGTGGGAGAAGGCAGGCTGAAGGGCAGTTCTAAGATGAGACAGCCTGCTAGGAGGGGCAAAGTCTAGCTGGGGGAGTGGGGAGGAAGACAAGGCTGGAAACCAAAACGTGATTGTCTTTCTAGGTACATCTTGCTTTGTGTGATGTGTGTGCTGTGCAGCGCAGCGTGTATTTCAGGTCAGGGCCTGGATTCTATGTGAAGGTGCTAAGTGCTGGTGTGTGTGTGTGTGTGTGTGTGTGTGTGTGTGTGTGTGTGAATGGATGTTTGCGATGGGATGTTTTCTCTGAGCCCGTGTTAAAGTGCAGAGCTCTGGAATGCACACTGTGCAAGTACCTACCTGCAGTAAGAAGGGATCTGCGTCCAACATATGCAGAGAGCGAGCATATGTCTTTTGACAGCCTGTGTTTGCAAGAGAGTCTCAAACAGAACAAACCATGGGTTCTGTTCAAATTTAGAGACTATTTTGGCTCACTTTGCACACAGCAGGCACTCACGTATTTGTCGAATGAATGAGTGTTTTGGTTTTATTAAAGTTCAACTGTTTTAGTAAATATATAGATTTGGTTAAAAGTTCCAACTAGATGTTTTAAGAAAAATAAATTCACAGCCAAGCACCATAATGCATTTACAAAGCCAAGCAGTTTAAATCGTGTAATAGAGTTTACATACTAGCTCAAGTCCTACGTCCTATAAGAAACTTTCACTATGTCATTTTATTAAACAAACATTTCCTGAACACTTCAGCCCCATAGGCAGGCCCTGGGCTGCTGCTGCCGGACTCATTTCCTTTTCCTCTGAGCCACCTTGCTCTGGGTGCTGCAATTAATACTTAATTATATGTTATCTTGTACTGTTTCTTAATTGCTGCATGTGCATTAATTCACTTCCACAGAGGCTATATGTTCTTTGGGGGCAGGGATCATTTCATAAACTTCAGGAGAGCTGAAGAACTTAGCAGGGAGGTGAAATATACAGAAGTAAGTAAACATCTTCTGTTTGAAGAAAAATGGAAACAACATAAAACTATTTGTGAACTGTAGTAATATGTAATATTTACACTTGATCTTAGCCAAAAAGCCAAGAAGTGATAATATGTAACATTTAAAAAATACCTTTAAAAAAGGGAGCATACATTGTTGTTAATTAACTAAAATATTCCTTTAATAATAAAATATAAGATTGGAATCTGCATTTTCATGTTAAGGGAAGGCTTTGTGTATTAATGTAATTGCTGGGATCCCCACAATGTTTTGTTCTTGTTCTGCTTAATGCAAAACAGAAATGTTTCATTGAGGATGAGAATTAAAGGGTAGAACCAGTGTTTGGTGAATGACTCGATTATCCTATAGCACAGCGGTGTCCCCAACCTTTTTGGCACCAGGGAGTGGTTGCATGGAAGACAAATTTTCCACAGACCAGAGTGCGGGCGGGGTGCGTGGGAAAGGGAGAGGCAGAGGCTGAGCTCTGTACCCCGTCCCTAACAGGCCACGAATTCCACAGACATGCACCGTTCCTGGCCTGGGGGTTGGGAACTGCAGCTATAGGATGACTTTTCAACCATGGCACCACATTTTAGACCAGATAATTCTTGGTTGGGGGCTTTCCTGTGCATTGAATGATGTTTAGTAGCATCCCTGGCCTCTACCCACTAGTATAGGCCAGGGTGCCAGTAGCACCCTCTGCTCCCAACTGTGACATCAAAAATGTCTCCAGACATTGCTCACTGTCTCAGGGGTAAAAATCGCCTCCAATTGAGAACGAATGTCCTATAGGAATTTTGGTTCTAATTAGATAATTTTCTTATTTAACAAATGGTGGGAAACGGGGAAAGGAAACAATATTTATTACTCATTTGATACGAGCTAGACACTATGTTATTTTATTTCATCTTATAGATGAAGCGGAAGATCACAGAGTTAATTGAGTTAAATCAGGATTGCAAACCAGGCTTGCCTCACTGCGAAAACTAGCCATTCCCAGCACACTCCCACTGTGGCCGGAAAAAAAAACAGCACACCTCAAATCGAAGGCGAACTGCAAATTCAAAAATTATGTCCGAAAAATATTTAAAAACTTTTCTGGGGGAGGGGAATTACTACTCTTGTCTTCATTAAAATCTGCTTGACTATAAATATATATGCCCACACATACAGACACTGGGCCTCCTCGCTACCGTTGTACCTCTGGTCTTATCTCTGAAAAACACGGAGCAACACAATGGAGCAGCTTCAGTTCTCGTTACAAATTATCCAAAAGTCAGAGCCCAAAGGTGCCAAAAGCAACCAGTATTGTTTACATAAGGGTTGGAGGCTAATAGTTAACTTTCTTCCTTTTAATTCCAGAAACAGTAAATAACGCCTCACTTTACAACGACAAGGGAGTAAAATGTCACGAAATGGGGAAGAAAACATTAAGTCAAAAGGAAAATGGGAAGGCTGGCTTCCAGCGCTCGGGACGGCTCGGCTGCGCGGCCCGGGTCCCCGAGGCGCCCCAGCTCTCTGGCTTCCTTCCCCGCCCCGGGGCGAGCTCGGCCTCTCTCGGTGAAGCCCGTCCCAGAGCCAGGCCTGGAAAAACAACAGCGAGAAACTTTGGCTCGGTTTGCGGTTCAGTGAAAAAAAGCAAACACTCAAGTTTGGTTCTGGGCTGCAGCTGCCGGTTCCGATTTGGGGGCGGGGGGTGGGTCATAACTCGGTCAGGTTCAAGTGCGCATGTGCGCGAGGAGTCGGCTCGGGCACTTATAGAGCGCCGACTGTGTACGGGCGGCCGGGGGTGTGTATCCCGGCGAGCGGGGGGTGTGCGGCGCGGGCGCGCGTGGCCGGCGAGGGGCGCGCAGGCCGCGTGCGCGCGCGGCGCCCGGGGCCCGGGGAGCAGGGGGCCGGGGCGCGGGCGGCGGGGGTGTGTCCCGAGTCCCGCCCGCCCGCTGGCTGGCTGGCGCGCTCCTCCGCTCCCTTCCCGGGCGGGAATCCGGGCCGGGTTGTGGCCGCGGCCGCGTACGTGAGCGCAGTGTCCCGGGGAGGGAAGGCAGGCCGGCCAGGTGGGCGCGAACCGAGCCTGGGCGGGCGGCCCGAGAGGAGCCGGGCCGCGGGCCGCGCCGGGTGGGCGGGCAGGGCCGCGGCAGCTGCAGCGCGGAGCCGAGTCGAGCCGTCCGAGCCGGGGCCGCCCGGCCCGCGCCGCTGTTCGTGGCGGGCTGAGGTGAGCTGCGCGGGGACCTCGCGGCGCTGCAGCCGGGGCCGGGGGCGGCCGCGAACTTCCCACGCTCCGCACGCCCGCGGGGGCCCGGCCGGCGGCCTGGGGGCCCGGGAGGCCGGCGCGGCGGGGCGGCGGCGGGCGGGGCGCGGGGGCGCTGCGGCAGTGCCGGCGCTGGCGGGTGGGGGTGGCCGCCGCTCTCGCGCGCGCCGCCTTGTTTATCTCGCTCGCTGCCGGCGCTCCATCGGAGCCCCCTCCCCAACTTGGAACGGCTGTCCCGAGTCGCCTCTCGCAGGAGGCTGGCCGGCTAACCCGCCCCCTCCCGACCCTTTCCGGCTGGGCCGCCAGCCCGGCCTCCCGGCGCCCCGCGCGTTCCTGCCCACTCCGGCGAGCGCGAGCGCCGGGCTGCGGGACGGGCCGCGCGACACACCCTCCGCCCCGCGGGCCGCCCCAGTACCCTCTCCCGGTTCTGGCCACCAGCCCCGTGCGCCCTCACCCCGCCTCGCCTCACCCCATTCCCCCCTGGCTCTCCCTGGGGGTGCCGTTTGGGCATATGGGGTGGCCCGTGGGGGCCTGGACAGGGAGTTTGTCATGTGCAAACAATTCCAAAGGCAGCGTTTTCTTCTCTGCCTTGGAGTTCAGGACTCAGCCTTCACTTTAGGGCTGACTCAGAGGTCTAATGAAGCCCACCTGCCAGGCCGAGAGGGGTGAGCTGTCGCCTTGTTTTTTGGGCAATTCCCGGTGGCTTTGGAGGACTTCCACCAGCCAGGCGTTCCCATGATGCCAGGCTGCCTGGCGCGGGGGGTGGGGTGGGGGGGGTCCCTATCGGTCGTCATTGCTTTCTTTACACCCTCTTTCTAGGAAGGTGCGACTGGGGCAGTTTGTTTCAAAGTGAGTGATCAACAGGTATTGAAGGCCTCCTCAACACCCTCCTAAGGGGCTGTGTAAACAGAGGTGCCTGGTCTCAGGAACTTGAAACGCAAGGAAACATAGCCATTAAGTTCAACTCCACAGGCCCCTTTGAGGAGCCGCTGTGTTCTCAGCACGATGCCAGGCCCTCTGGGAGGTGGGGGAGGCAATCTCAGGCTTCAGGAAGCTAGACTAGGTGGAAGTGATTTGAGAGCTCAGGTTCAAGTACTGTGGCTGCCTAAATTAGTGTAAATGCTGGGGACAGGGGGCATATCAGATAAAGGGAAGGGACTTGGAGTACTAAAGTTTTGAAATAAGTTATGCAAGGCCCAGAGACAAGAAGTAACAGGTGGGAGAGGTTCCAGAAGGCTACAGGAGGAGCAGGCGTTCACACTGTTATCTGAGCGAGGGAGGAGACAAAAGATAGGGGAGATGATTCCCCCTAGGGCTTGTAATCTCATGGAGGGGGGCAGAGAGACGTGAGCATGTGAAATCAGAATCCGAGATAGTTCACAGTCAGCTGTCAAAATGCAAGATACAGACATAGTGATGTTGGAGGGCCCAGAAGGGAATTATGGGCAGGACCAGGACTTTGTTCTTGGAGGCGGAGGATGAGGCCCTTGAGATGGGCCACAGGTGGGAATGAACATGGTTTTTCTGCGAGGCAAGGAGATGGCCTTGGCCAGACCAGGGAATGTTCCTGAACAGTAGACGATAAAGCTGGAGAGGAACAATGGTTGAGATTGTGAGAGTCCCAGAAGACCAGATGGGGGAATTGTACTTTACCCTGTGTGTGCTGCAGACACGGTCAAGGTTTTTTAGTCAGGGACTGATACGATGAAAGAGTATTTGGAAAGGTTTTTGAGATTCATGTTGGGAGACATATCAGTCAGTATTAATAGGCTGTTGTGGAGTATCCGGCGTTTGGACTGGGATAATTGGAGATGGAAAAGAGGGTAGGTTTTAGCAACATTATTGTTGGAATAATCTATTTACAGGAGCATGGTGAAGGGAAGAGATGAATAGAAATTAATTCTTTGTGGAAATGATTACACACCAGGGCCTTGGAGCTGCTGTATTTGGTAACTTGGGAAATCGGAAGTGTGTTTTGGGGAGAAGTAATGGACTGCTCAGGCTGTAGCAGAGTTTCTCGCGTCTGCTAAGATACCCAAACGTAGGTGTCCTGCGAGCAGCTGCGGCTCTGAGATGGTGGGAAGCCAGGGAGTGTGGTGTGGAGAGGCTGCCAAGGCCAGGAGAGGGAGGATAAACGTCGAGTCTTCTTGGTAACGGGGGTGGCGGAGGATGCTGCTGAGTCGTAGAGCTTCTGTTTTCGCTGTCCTGTATTGCCATCCAGATTACATTGCCTGGTCCTGAACCTGCGGCCGGAGAAGCCGCTCTGGGCAATTGGGCTCTCAGGAGGGAGGGGGCTGTTTGTTGACTCTGCTAATCATGAAGGTGGGATTGGAGGTTGGAAGGGAAGTAGAATGGGCTTTGCTAAAGGTGTAAATTGTTGAGCTTTGAAACATGTTGAACTTTGCTCGTGGGTTGGGAGGGGGGAGGAAATTTGGGGCCTGGAGATACTGTCCCTCCCAAGGCCTGGTCTGTTCCAGCTGGAGCCAGTTGCCGATTCCCAGGATCCTGGTCAACTGCAGGTAGAGTGGAGCTGGTGCTGTTTTTCCTGAGCTCTGAATTCTGCTTTCTTGTTGCGAGGGTTGACTTAGGGTGATTGGCTGAGCAAATTCCCCAAGCCTCAACTTGCAACATCCGAATTCGAATGATGATTGCAAAAAGTTGCAGAATGAGCTGAGAATGTAATGACAGTTACTTAGACTCCTTGTTTCTCTGAGATGCAGGATCACTGAACCAGCAAGGGAAGAGGACTTGGGGTGGGAGGAGTGTTGGGGAGGTTGGAGCAGATTTTTTTCTTTTTAATAGGGAATATCTGATTGTCTGAAAAGCAATCGCATGGAGCAGTGGTTGAGCTACCTTGCTCATTGTAGAGCAGTGCTGTCTGCACTATTTTGACCGTGACCTCCATTAAGAAATTACATTGTGACCTAGGACATACAATCATGTATGTAAAAATCTAATTTAAGTGCATGAAGTACTCCCTCCCTTTGCTTGTTGCAATTTCCTCCACTATTTCTGTTTTCTATTATTTTTCATATAAAAATGCTATTGTCTCCCACTAAGTTGATCCAACCATTCTGATGGATCATGACCCGCAGTTTGACAAACACAGAGGATTTTCACATTCAGTGAGTATTTGGCGACTGTTCGTGTGCAGAGCTGCCCTGACTATTGCTGAAGGTGAAAGGAAGCATAAGGCAGGCGTGGACAGTTTGCAGTCTAGTTGGAAAGAGAAGACATACCTTGATTAAGGCAAGACAGTTAAATGCCAGAATGAAAAATAAGTACCTGTAGGGTTCAGAGAAGAGGGGGGAGTGATCTGCGCTGGCATGACTTGGAAAAACTTTTTGGAGTGCGGAAGGAAGTCTAGGATGAACTGTTTGGGGTGTCTCTTGGTGCCGCAGAGGTGGAGAGGTGTAGAGTGAGCCAAGGCTTGGCGTCAGGAACGTGTACAGTGTGCTTGCGGAAGAGGGAGGACCAGAGGATTCTCACTGAACAGGAGGGAGAAATCAGGCTGGGAAAGTGGGCTGGGATCATTGTAGCAGTTGTGAACCGGTGGCCCTTGGAATGTTGTAAGACATTCAGTGTCTTCAGACGTGTTACAGTTTGGACTGCACAAAGGTTTTAAAAAATTGGGGACCATCCCGAAGACTTGTGGATTTGCAGCTCTTTTCAAGAGTCCTATCTGGCTGCCCTCTTGGAGCGTCCCCTGTGGACGGGAGACGGTTGTCAGGGTCCCCTTGCTCCCTGTTGCCTCAGTCCGGTTGATTTACATTCTCTGCTTAGTCCTGTAGGCGTTTGGCTCCGTGGCCTGAGTTTTCAAGAGACTTGAATGCCAAGCCAGGGAATTTGGGATTGCCCTGATGGGCTCTGGGCGGGCACTGGAGGATTCCTGGTAGCAGTGTGGCATTGTGGAATCTGAGCTATTTGTGGGCACCGGATTCATTTTAGGCAAGTCAACAGCACTTTTTTGAGAAGCTGCTGGCTGGGACTTTGAAATATTTTTATGATGATTGAAATGGAATAAGAGAGGGCTTTGACCTGTGTTCCGCATTGTGAGGCAAATTTCTGGTGACCCCAAGATCTCTCCAGCCTTCCCGTTTTCCGCTCCTCGCTGGCACGAGTAGGTAGCCGTGGCTCCTGGCACGTATCTCTGAGAATGATGTCGAGGTAGTGACTTGGTGAGACGTGAGTCATGGCCGGCAAATGCTGGCTGACGTTAGAGTCTCAGGAGCTTGGTGTTCACGCAGATGACTTCCAGAAAACTAGGCGGATTTTGGGGCCAGGTGAAGTGGGTAAGTTCAGGAATCTGTGGACTACAGCAGTCGGGTTCACCACCTGTGACTGGGAGCGCTTCCCAGGTGAGCTACAGGCTGGCTAATAGTCACCTTGCTTTTTACAAGTAGCACAAAATTCAATTATTTAAAAATATTGCTTTTGCAATGTTAAAAAAAGTTGACACTGAAGCTCATTTTGCTTAAAAATGTGTAGCTGTAGGATGCAAGGATAACCAGAAGTCAGCTGAATCGTATGTAATTAAATCCATTTCCTGTTTTATGTGATGGTTCGGTTGCTAGACCAGAGGAATGGTGCAGCAGCTATGGTACATTTTGGCTTTAGTAACATATTATTTAACAGTTTTTTAAGATATGATGGTCCCTATTAAATCACAAGTGGTAAGATGTGGGCTGGATGGTGTTATTAATTTAATTTGATAATCATATGCAAAAACTGTTAATTACTGGCACTGAGCCGGCCTGGAAGGAGGTCTGAAAATGGGTGCCATGGGGTTCTATTCTTGGCCTTGTTCTGTTTGACATTTTTCCAGTGTTGTGGGTAAAGATAGAGAAGGTATGTTTATCAGATTTGTTAGTGGTCCAGAGGTGGGAGAGATTGCTTATTTCACACATACATCAAGGTTCAAAATCATCTAGAATGAGGGCCAAATTAAAAAACAAAACTAGGCTCGGGTACAGTGGGCCATGCCTGTAATCCTAGCACTCTGGGAGTTTGAGGCAGGAGGATTGACTGAGCTCAGGAGTTTGAGACCAGCCTGAGCCAGAACAAGACTTGTCTATACAAAAGATAGAAGAATTAGCTGGGCATGGTGGTGCAGGCCTGTACTCCCAGCTGCTCGAGAGGCTGAGGCAGAAGGATTGCTTGAGCCCAGGAGTTTGAGGCTGCACTGAGCTCTGATGACACCACTGCACTCTAGCCCGGGCGACAAAATGGCACCCTGTCTCTTAAAAAAAAGAAAAGGAAAGAAATAAATTCAGTATGAGATAAATGTAAAGTCTGATTTAGTTTAAAACATTTGAGTTGTAGTGTTCTGAGATGTTCATACCTTCTGATAATTCCACTTCTGGGGATATAGCTGAGACCACATCTGAAATGTAGATGATGTTTTATGCAAAGAGTTCTTTTTTTTTTTTAACTGTAATGAAAAATTGTAAATAACCTAAATATCCAATGGTGTGGGCTAGAGGTGATGGATAAATAAATTCTGATGGATGAGTCTTTATAATGGAATGTTATAAAGTCATGAAAAATAACTTTTAGGAGTAGTTTTAAAATAATAGGGAAAAATGTTTCTGCTAAAAGTTAAGGTGCATCTACAATATGATTTCAAATGTTAAAAGTGCTTAGAAAATGGAAGGAAATATAATGCTAATACCAAAATATGAATACTGGCTGCTTCTGAATGGGTTGAGAGGTGAGTGACTTTCTTTTTTTCACATTTTTATTTTATTATTTGTATTTTATATTGTGTGTATATATTTCAAAGTGGGAAAAATAGTACTATTTTTAAAACGTTTTATTGTTCAAGGACAGGATAAGATAAAGTGGATGATTCACTCAGCAATTAATGTCTAGTGCCTACCTGCTGCGTGTCAAGCATGGGATCAGGCACTGGAGTCAGAAACTAAGACTCAGTCCTTGACCTGAGGTTGGTGCAGGCCCCTGAGGAGGGGCAGGTTACGTGGAAAAAAAAGTCTGGGGCATTTTCTGTTGTTCATAAGTTCAGTGTGAGCCTTGAGTGGGTTGAGGCTTTTAAAAAACTGAATACATTTCATACCTTGATCAGAAATTCAGCGATCCAATCGTAAAATCTAGACTTTTTTTTTTTGAGTCAAGATCTCACTCTTGTCACCTGGAGTAGAGTGCAGTGGTGTCATCATAGCTCACTGCAGCCTCAAACTCCTGGGCTCAAGCGATCATCCTGCCTCAGCCTCCCGAGTACCTGGGACTGCAGGTGCACGCCACCACGCCTGGCTAATTTTTCTATTTTTAGTAGAGATGAGGTCTTGCTAGGTTGCCCAGGCTGATCTTGAACTCCTGGCCTCAGCGAAGTGCTGGGATTATAGGCGTGAGCCACTGCGACTGGCCAAGATCTAGTCTTAATGGCCTCAGCTGTTCATGTGACATTTGGACAGCCTGGGAACCACAATTTAAAAGGAACATGAGCGAGCAAGACTTGATCCAGGAAAGGTGAGTAGGATGATTGATGTAGGATTGGCAATGACTGGAGTACACTCGTGGGATTTACACAATAGCACCTTCAAACGCTTTCGTGGTTATCAGGTACAGGACAGAGTAGACTTGTTCATTTTTGCTTCTGACGTTGGAATACGAACAGCAGTTGTAACAGTCACTTTATCCTGTGTACCTTCAGATTCCTCATCCATGTAATGATTACATTATATGATTTCTTGTCTGTAGAATGATCATGCTGAAGTTGATGGGCTTTAAGTTCCCCTTTAACCCCAAAGACTAGGAGAGCAGATTTCAGTTCAATACGAAAAAGGATTTTCTAGCTGGCAGATCTGTCCAATGATGGAAATGTCTGTAGTGAGCTGTTGGAAGTATTCAAGTAGGGCTGAAAGCTGTCGATTAGGGGTGCTGTAGAAGAGAAGGGCAGGAATTGGGCTAACCTCCAAAGTCCCTTCCAATTTCTAGGGTCAGTTATTATGTGACGTGTCAAAGCTGAAAGATAACATGGAGTAGAAGCTATACCTCCAGTGGCATATTTGAGTCAACATCATGTAAGTTCTTTTAAAGAAGGTTTATATAGAGGTCCCAGTATTTTCGAGAGACACTTCTGGGGTCATTTTAGAAGGGATGAGGAGACCTATTGTAAATTGGGTCAGGACTCTGTGGCCCCAGGGCTGCTGAAAATTAAATTTGGTCCTTGGGAAAAGAAGGTGGTGGATGGGGGTGGGGAATAGCAAGTAGTAATGAACAAAATAGACTGACACACAGAAGAATGTGATCATGGCCAGTTCTACCTGTTGTGATGACTAAGTGAAGATGGGCCTTTCGTCGGATGCTAGATTCTCCACCTGGCTCGGAGGACCTGAAGGTTCCCTTGAGCTTCTCCTCCCCAGTTTGTGTCCCACAGTGTGGATTTGTGTCACTGGGAACAGCGTGCTCAGTGCCATCCCGATGGAGACTGAGCTTTCTAATGGCTCTATAGACAGCAATTTAAAGAAACTTTTGAGTAGGATTTTCCAGGAAAGCATATATTTAGTTTATGTCAGACAATAAGTTTGTGGTTTGAGTTAAATTTTTTTTATTTTTGCATTTTTATTATTTATGACTTACATGGGGACATTTTTATTTAGTGTAATTTTGCTTAGATTTCACCTAAATATATGGTTTATTTAGAATCTATCCCAATTAATTTAAACATTTTAGATTCTTATTCTTGATATATTTGGACTAGTTTGTTGTCATCGTCATTGGTTTTATTGTTAGGGGCACCGTGAGGGCAAAATCACATAGCAGAAGTTTCTTAGCTCTGCAGAGAGAATAGGGGTTTATCTCATCTTTGGAGACTGTCACGAGACGATTTACGTCTCCACATGATTCATGCTCACATTTTGGCATTTGGCAAGACGGGGCTCCCTTTCCACGTGCAGTAAAGCAATTTTGGGGTGCACCGACTTAAGGAATGGCGGTTTTAGATGTGTGTAAAAAGTATAGGCAGAACTTGGACTATTTAGGACTAAAATTGAAGATTTTTGTACACTTGTCGATGATGGGCTCAGGTCTCCTTTATCTCTGTCATTTGTGCCTTGAGTGGTGTGTGTCGCCTGGACCGTGCTTGTTGAATTGCTACAAATTTGTTCCCTGGGCCACATGCAGTGGGTATGGGAAAAAGTTAGACTAACTTACACTTTTTTTTTTTTTAAAGCAAAATACGATAAGAAGTCACAGTTCTCAGCCTTTTTTGTCCTTTGAGGATCAGGAAACCGTAAAACTCTTTTAGTAAAAACAGCCACGTTCAGTGGCTGTTTTTCAGGGTACAGGAGGAACGAACAACTCCCTCTCCTCTGTTTTTCTTCTTCTGCTGAAAATGAATTGCTCTTGGTGTGCTGTTCTTAAATTCATGTGTCCTCTCTCCATTTTAATCTTGTTATCTATTTTTATGGTGACTGTCGCCATGGTACTCATGCTCCTTACATAGCACAACAGAGATTTCCAACGTCTGATAGGACAACTCAAAGTTCTGCTGCAGCTGGGAGAGAGACTGTGTTTGAGTAGATTTTTTTTTTCTTTTTTAATTGAGGCATAATTTACATTCAGTGAAAAGCTGAGATCTTAAGTGTGCTGTTTAATCAGTTTCGACAAGTGTGTATCAGGACAGAACATTTCCATCACCGCGGACGGATTCCTTGTGACCCTTTCCAGATAACCCCGCCCCCAACCAGAAGGACCACAAATCTGATTTCTCTCCCCAGAGGTTGGTTTTTCCTGGTAGGTTCTTAATATAATAATTTTGTGTTTCTAAGGACTTTGTATGTGGTGCTTTGAAGAGATGGAGAGGGGGGTGTGCCCTATTGGGGGGTGGGGAAGGGTGAGTGTGTGTGTCCGTTGCAGTGTGTTCTCTTGGAGAGCTGCAAAGCTATGTTAGGAGGACTGGAATTACTCCTAGGACATCTCTTTGGATTACCAGAATCTCCCTGGGCATGCTTCCTCTTTTTTCTTGCCTCTTCCTTGAACTAGCATATAAATTTAACAATCCACAGAGTTACAGAGCTGGGCTTGTAACAGGGAAACAAGATCTGTGTTGCAAAGCCCACTGCTGCCTGGAAGCCTCCTGGGAAGCACAGGCCTGATCCTGGTTGAAATTGGCCCCAGACACATTACTGAAACGTATTGAACAGGGTCTGTTTCTTATTTTTTTTAAAAATTAAATGATTAAATGAAATTTTCATTATACAAGTAATATATGAACACATTCTCTGCAGGGGAAAAAAATTGCAAACCTTTCAGAGCAAGCAAAAAGTCTTCCTTGGGGACCATTCCTAATTCTAGTCTCTTCCCCAGAGGTTAACCACTGTCATGGATTTGTTGGTATTCTCAGATGCTTGGCATACTTACTTTTACACCCACAGGCCCTGCAAAAAGTTAAGTGTGTTGTGCTGGTGTGTCCCCTCTCTGCTCTCACTAGTGTCCTTGGTGATTGTTCTGTCCGTTTGTACAGGTCTTCTTGACTTTGCTGAACTCCTGCCTAGCCTCACTTACAATTAGAAGGTCAAACAATTACTTCATCTTTCCCTAATCGATGGACACTTAAGTTATTTCCAGATCCTTGGCTGTTACAGACATTGTTATAAAAAACATTGCCACCCATGCCTCTTTACAACACCTGTGAGTTTTCTCTAGGGTACGTAGGGAGAAGTGGAATTGCTGGGTAATAGTGTACTTTAAAGACACATTATAGAGTTAGTTCTTCCCTTAGAGTTAATACAGGGCAGGGGGGGCTTGCCCTTTGCTCAGACATTAAGCAGTTATTTTAAGACTAGGGCAGGATTTGGAGTGTGCTACGTGTTTGCTCACCTGCCCTCGCAGGTCATGGATGTCAGTGCTGGTTGGTGAGGAGGGTTGGTCTCCTCCCTCGGGGAGGGCTCTTCTGGGCCCCGTAGTCAATTCTGTGTGTTCCCTACCACCCGGCCACCTCCCACCCAGCCCCTGAGGACTTTGGCCTGGATGTTGATAGTGGTGTGGAGAAGGATCACAGGCTGGAGTGCAGCCCATTATGGACTCTGGATGGGAAATTCTAAACCCAGTTCGTGCTACCTGGAGACTCTCACCACACCTGCGATCCTTCTCCGTGTGGCTTGAATACTGAAGCCAAGGGTGAAGGATTTGGAAGCACAGAAGTTTTTTAAAGGCCTCTAGAATGCTGCCACGTCGTCATGATTAGTGGTTTGTGTTAATTCTAGAAGAATGGTGTGTGCCTCTCTGTTATTTATACTTCTGGCCTTCACCTCTAGCTCTCTGCAGAATCCCTGGGAAATATGTATTAGTCCTACCAGGTCAAACCCACGCACTTAGGAGCCAGTGTAGCAAGGGAGGGCGTGGCTGTGGCCTTCTCAAAGACAGCTCCAAGGCTGGCTGCGTGCCGGTGTCCCTGGTCACCCGGCTGGGGAGAGGCAGAGCCCCTTTGCAGCCTTCATGATCTCACGTGCATTCGCCTTCAGACCCTCATGCGGTCAGTAATGAAACGGCTCTGGTTCAGGCCCGGGGGACCCCACCCTGGCATTCACACCCCGTCCCAGCCCAGTGTGCCGTCCGGTGCCTTCGTTGGGGTCCTCCAGCATCTCTTCTCTGGTCCTCCACAGGTGTTAGCAGGGCTTTTCTTTTCTGTCATTTTAGGATTTGGTGACCAGCTCTGCACTCCTCCCTCTCCTACTTGGGTGACAGTCCTCTGGCTTTACAAGTCATCTTTCCTCACGGGCAGCAACCAGTGTTCCCAGTGCAGACGATTTTCTGATTTAGTAGGTGGTTGGACTGGGACGGGCAGAGCGTTTCTTTTTGTTTTTAGCACTTTTGCAGCGTTGCTGGGCGCAGTGTCTCTTTTCTTTTTGGCCTTTGTGGCCATAGTAGGGTGACAGTCTAATCCACAGTGACATAGCCCGCACTGAGTATGACTTACCACAGAGCTCTTGCATGGTTTTGGTTTTGATGCTAAAATTTACCTCCCCCCCCAACCTTGGTACAAACCCTTCCTTATAATCTTCCCATAAGTTTGGCTCTTCAGTATACAGAATTTGTTGTCTATTTTTCTTTTTCGGCTAACAGTTATTTTGCATTATGTGCCAGGCACGGTGCTCAGTATTCAAGGTGCATTTTCTCACAGTTTCCTCTCTCAGACCCGGAGAATCAGAATCTCTAGGAAGAGGAGCTTGGTGACTCATAAACAAACCAAGGCACTTTTGAAAAAAAAAAATTCATTTCCTCATTAAAGCCCCACATTATCCTCTGGTGTAGGAACCAATGTTTTTCTCATTTTGCAGGTGAGGAAACTGAGGCACAGAGAGGTGAGGTCATTTGCCCAAGGTCACATAACTGGGAAGTCTGAGCTTACGTGCGACCTTGATTATTTCGCTGTGCATTTATGAAAGGATGGAATGAGAGTAGTTGTAGCCTGATCCTGGGGGAGCCCCGTGCTCAACACTTCGCCGTCATAACGCGCATTTCCCCTGCCATGCCACAACCACAAGCGCCACATTAACCTCTCAGGGACTCAAGTTTTTAATTATAAGGAACCCGAAGAGGTTACCTAGTGCAGCCTTTCGCTCCACGCATCATTTCCTACGGTGCGGTAGAAAGGGCGTATAGTTTTTGGAACTAGGCAGGTGTGGACTCACATTTGAGTTCTGTCACTTTCTGGCTCTGGGGCCTTGGAAAAATTTCTCAACCTCCCCAGACTCAGTTTGCTCATCTGTAAAATGGGGATGATGATGGCACTTATCCTTTATTTGTGAGAGATTCAATGAGATACAGAATGTGAAATGCTTAGCACATGAGTCTTCGATAGCTACTAGAACATTCCTGAAGGAACATCCGTCTTTGAAAGGCTGCCGATTACCTATAAGGTGTCCTATCATTCTCTTGCCTGTTTATTCTATAACAGTTCTGATGAAGTAGTTAGATGGGATTTTATTCCTTGGGAACATCCCACTGTCTTTTCTTCCAAAAAGTCTCATCTTCTGCCGGCCCTGAGCTCGTCTACCTGCTGGCTGGATACGGGATGAGCCCTGTCACGGTGTCAGCCTCCTGGCGGGGTCACCAGCACTGCTGCGCCACGGCCCAGGCGTCTTGGCCCCTTGAGTGCGGATTTTATCCACTTCTCTGGAGGCTTGCGGGGGGCCATCTGCTCTCTGTGCTTGAGCCACATTTATTTTGTCGCTTGGGCTCGGAACATCGTCACCAGTGAGCGCTACCTGCTCAGTGCCGCCACTCTGTCCGTTTCAGGAAAAGCATCCGAGAGTGGGCGCCCTGACAGCCTGAGCGGACGCTGGAGCGATGCTCATTCAGCCTGTTTCTTCGTCTCTGTGTCGTCTGTAAACTCATCCTCAGCCCCACAGTTACTGGGGCATAAAGATTCCTTAAATGGCTTCCTCCAGAGAAAGATACGTTTGAGGCACTTCCTTGGCGGTTTGCGCCCTGGGCCAGCCCCTCCCTGACGCCGGTCGTTTTCCACCCTGTGTGTGAATGATCTTCCCGGACGGTGTCTGTGTTCTCTTCGCTGAGGCTGACTTTCTGTTTTTGGGGGGAAACGTGTGTCTCCTTCAACCTCTAGTCATTCAGATTTTTTTTTGTTGTTTTTAGATTCATAACATTTTATTTTGACTTATTTAACTTGTGTCAAAAGCATAGAATTTTAACACGCATATTCATCTGACTTGATGGGCTTAATTCTAAAAACCATCTTTTTTATCAGGCTTCAGTGTCAGATTGCAAAATGTTTTTTGCATTTTCCTGAAAGAAGCAAATGCTCATTCATTCCTCTCATTATCCGATGCAAATATATGAATGTAGCATAGTAAGTGCTTTTGTGCACACGTGCGGGCTATGTGAACCAGGTGGAAGCTCAGTTAGGCCCCACATTCTGCAAGGGCAGGGTCTGAATCTTGGGCTTCTTAGTATTCCGCCCAGCGAGTCGTCAAGAGCGGGGCCCATGTGTCGCATATCAGCAGATGCTTAAAGGTGCCAGGCTTGTTTTTTTAATTTTTAATTATTGTGGGTACATAATAGTTGTATATCTTTATAGGATACGTGTGTTTTTTTTTTTTTTTTTTTTTTTTGTGACAGCGGCGCACTCGTTTGCCCGGGCTAGAGTGAGTGCCGTGGCATCATCCAAGCTCACAGCAACCTCAAACTCCTGGGCTCAAGCGATCCGCCTGCCGCAGTCTCCCGAGTAGCTGGGACTACAGACATGCGCCACCATGCCCGGCTAATTTTTTCTATATATTTTTAGTTGTCTGATTAATTTCTTTCTATTTTTAGTAGAGACGGGGTCTCGCTCTTGCTCAGGCTGGTTTCGAACT
>CAUYSK010073331.1:0-15091 GCA_963575035.1 Avahi laniger
GCTGAGGCAAGAGGATCGCTTGAGCCCAGGAGTTCAAGGTAATAGTGGGCTATAATCATCCCACTGCACTCCAGCCTTGGTGACAGAGTGAGACCTTGTCTCAAAAAAAAAGAAAAAAAAAAAAAAAGAAAAAATCTTTACAGTTGCTTTTTGGGTACTTCTGAGCCCTGCTTACAGGTCATTGCTAAAAAGAGATGCACTTGTGTGTGAAGGTGCTTTCAGTATAAAACTGGTATTTTTGAATTCTTGCAAGAAAAAAATGTACTCCACTCAGTTTCATATCTTTCTTTTTGAGATGATAAGTCAGGCGTTTCCTCTCTCTCCCATGATTGACCAAGGATGATTCATTTTTCAAATGCTACGTACTAAATCTGTACTGTTTGGTCATCATTGCTCTAACCACCAGTGAGTTTGAACCAAAATGCCTACTGCTTTATTCTTAGGAGAATTTATTTTGTCTACTGGTTACAAGTTTCCAGCACATCTAAAAATTTATTGTCATAGCAGGTAGAATTGTTCCCTCCAGTTGCTTAAATATTCTATTCGACTTCATTTATTAAAAAATGTTTACTTGCATTTATTCATCTTAGTGTCTAAATTCATGTTTCCAAAACTTGTACATACATCAGAATTACCTGAATATTTATTAAAATGCAGATTTCTGGACCCTGCCCTCAAGTTTCTGACTCAGTAGATCTAGAGATAGATCCAAGAATTTGCATGTCTCACCAATTTCCACACATTACTGGTCTGGAATCCACTTTGAGAATCACTGGTATAATGTCATTTGCCCATAAATCCACACTTTTTCCTACACCAGCCCCTACCAATATCATTGATTTATAGCTTATGGGAAACAAATGCACACAGACACACTCATGCATACACACACACACACACACACACACACACAGGGGTACTATTTCATTCTTTCAAAATTCGTTTTTCTTTCTACTTGTACTGAGATTTATGAATGGCTGAAAGTAGCAAAAGAAATGTGTTCAATTCTTCATGTCTATGTTTTCTATCATCCTGTAGGCTGTCTGTTCCCAGCTAAAAACAACTTTTGACTTAAAATCAAACCAGATCAAAGTAAATGGCTTAAGATGAAGATGCAGGAAAGCCAAGATTCTGCGTGGGATATTCACTCGGCAGAAATGGGAGCAGGTGACCACAATTCCATTCGAGGTGATAAGGATTTAGTTATAGACCACAAGAAAAATTAATAGCAAATATAGGAACATTGTATTTTGCACATGACGCCATATTTGCACATTACAACCACATATAGCTAACATTCTAATATAAATGTGTGATGTTGAACCAGCAAAGATGTCATGACACAGAAAAGAAATAAAAGGCATGCACCAGTGTGGGCCACTAAGTGCTTCAGGTAATAGCACGTGTCCCATCATGTCTAAGAAACAAGAGCAGAACATACACGCAGCCATGAATCTCCTGCCTGGGGCTCAGAAACCTCCATGGACAGGCAGTGGCCATAGGTCCCAGGAAAATGATTGAAAATAGTGAGAGGCAGAGACAAGCATGGCTTGTGCCCGTGGCCACCCCTTAACTTAGGCATGGGCTCTTGGTTTATCCACAAGAACTCCAAGGATACACTGAGCTTCACAGTGACATGGTAAAGCCACATTTTAATGAAGTCCACTAGAAGTTTTGCTCTGAGTCAAGAAGTGGGTTTAAATATGGGTAAGCATGACCCAGGGTGGGGCAGCCAAGGTGGAAGGGTAAATTCCTCCTGTCCCAAAATAGAACATTGTACTCTTGGCCTGTGCCAGTATTGAGTGGTCAGTCGAAAGACAAGGAGGTGTGTCACAGATGCTCTAAGAAGCCACCGTGTGACTCTCTTCTTGGGGATGGCATCACCAGTCAAGACACGTGCTCCTACAACAGCACTGTTGCCATGGGACCTGCTCTTGTCTCTACAATAGAATGTCAGGATGTCTTCCTGTCTCTGAGACCCTCTGTGATGGGGGCAGCCTCTTTATACTTCTAGGCAGAATCTAATCTGCCCCCTAAATGTTATTAATGACACTTTATAGGAGGAAAACCAAGAAGTTTGAAAAAACAAAAGGAATCCATGCCAAGAAATTCATTCATCTGTTGTACATAAAGCAAGTCTGTTAAAAATTAGCAGATCAATTAATGAGAGACGTTAGTACTTAACATGCCTGGGATGAACATGGTAACAGAGGTATTTGTGTCACCCTCAAAGGGAACCTAATACAATTCCAAATGTTCACCTTTGTTTTATTATTTGTTTCATAAAGCAGTTATGTTCCTTTAGTACTTGCACAGGGTTGACTGGCTAGAGAGAGTTTCACCATTTTTATACAAGAGTTCTAGAACAGGACAGCCCTTCAGGAGAAGTGACGTAAGCTCTGCCCTGTCCCTCCGCAGGTGACTGGTATGTGTGTCGCTGTTCCTTCTGAGAGTTACCAGTCGTGGGTCAGTGGGGGGGAAGCAATGAGGTCCCAAATGTTTCTGGGACCCTCTTATTGCTCACTCGTTTCATACCTGTCACTGTCCTTATTGTTCCCACGTGGCCCCTTTTCACATGTCGCAGACAGTCCAACTTGACATCTCCCTTTTGCTGGCCTGGAGCTGACCAGTGGTGGATTTTTCAAGGGTTCTGTTTGTTGTAATCAGTGCTGCTTCTAAACAGTTCTTTCTATGCTCCTGTCCATTTTTCTGAATGTAGTCATGTGAACATAAGGCAGAAACCAGGGAACGTTGCTTTTAAATCTTTATAAAATATTTTCTTATTTTGTGCATCTAACATAGAGAATTTAAAATCTCACAAGCAACCCTAAAGCATTCTTCACATGCAGGTAGTCATCGCTTGGAGACATAAATCCAACTAAGATAAAATTGCTTCACCATAACTGCTTTCGTGGGCCTGCCTGACCCAGGTACTACCTGTTTCCCAGTGATGGGCATTAATGGGGATACCGATGGCTGTAAGAAATGTGTTAACACAAAAACGTGTTACTTTCCCTTCTTGACTTCCATGAATGAGGCAGTTTCAACATAGGGATCCTTGGAGCAAAGAAATGTCAAAAGCAAGTCCAGTTTTCCTTCAGTTACTACCAACATCTCTTCTTGTCTGCAAACGCCTCAGCGCAGATATCTCAGATACTTAGTGCCTATTGGAATTTTAAAATAATACTTATTTTTAAAGCTTCAGTTTTGTTTCCCAGAGACTTCATCTGAAAATGGGGGCACTGAAAAAGCCGTGAGGAGATAAAACCAAACAGCCTTCTGCTGGCTGTTCAGAGTGCCCTGGAGAGTTGTGTATTTGGGGGAGCCCAGAAAGCATCTCCTGGCTCTCCTGACTGTGTGTCATTGCAGGTCCTGGCATTGAGTTCAGGCCGACAGCAGGGATTCCCCACCTCGGTCCCAGGTTGGAACCAGCTAGCATGTATTTCCTGATTTGGATTGTCTGATTACCTGACACACTTTGGATTTTATTTAAGGCCCCTCAGGTGTTTCTAACATGTACCCATAATTCAGAAGCACTGGCTTAAAGAAGTAAAATTATACCATTTAGAATATTTTATTGTGCAGATTTCAAAGGAATTCTCTGTGTCTTGCAGGTCTTTGCTGCTCAATGCAGGTAAACCTCAAACCAACAGCTTTGATGAGAGAAAGAGAAACAATTTTTGAGAACATCATCGTCTGGTAGAACTTTCTGCACTGATGGAAAAGTTCTATATCTGTGCTTTTCAATATGGTAGCTGTTAGGCACATTTGGCTGTTGAATACTTAGAATGTGGCTTACACAACTGAGGAATAAAGTTTTAATCTTGTTTAGCCTTAATTAAATTTACATGTAAAGAGCCCCCTGTGATTAGTGGCTACAATGTTAGGCAGATCAGATAGACTCTACCAATCTTGTTGGCACCAGGGACCAGTTTCATGGAGTGGGGGGAGGCGGAGCTCAGGCAGTGTTGCCAGTGATGGGGAGCAGCTGTAAATACGGATGAAACTCCGCTTGCCCACCACTCACCTCCTGCTGTGCACCACCTCCTTCCTAAGTTTCATGGAAGACAGTTTTTCCATGGACAGAATGAAGGGAGCTCTGCAGCCCGGGTCCTAACAGGCCATGGACTGGTACTGGTCCGCGGCCCGGGAGTTGGGGACCACAGAGGTAGAGAGTACTGAGGAGCCAACAAAGTTCATAGAGTTTCTTCCATAGCGTAGAAGAGATACGGCTTCTGCCCTTGACGAAGGTGGCGAGACCGGCTGCCCTGAAATAGAAGGGACACCTTAGAGCAGCGGTTCTCAAAGTGGTCCCCGAGCCAGCTGCAGCAGCAGCACTTGGGCACTTGCAGGTAATGCAGAATCTTGGGCCCCATCCCAAACCTCCCGAATCAGAACCTGCATTTTAACAAAATCCTCAGATGATTTGTGTGAATATTTAAGTACGAGAAGCGCTGCTGGTAGCTCTCTGTTTTGTTCTTCAGAAGACAAGTAGCTGTTTGCACAGGAGCCCTTTCCAGGGGGTCACTCTATATCGTCACCAGGATCAGTGTAAATCGCCAGACTTGCCGAACGTGGGCAGACACAAGTTAGAGAGGGCAACACATTTGAAATCGGGAATGGATCAGTGATGTTCAGGGGGCAAAAGTGTCCCATTTTCCTTTCAATACGCCTTTGCTTGGATGGGAGCAAAGAAGGAACTGTGAAGAATTCAACTGAAAGGCAAAGATCTGACTCAAGGTGTTTTTTACTCAAAGCTGCTGTTTTAGATGGGGACTCACATCAGATATCTTGTTAATATTGGAAATTCCTGAGCTGTACTGACAAACCAAACAGGCCTGTCTCCTTTCCACTATGACTTGGAGACAGATTCTATGCTTTTGCTTCTAAAGCCCCATGAGACGTTGCCTTTTTTGCAAGATAGATTTCTCCTTTGAGGCTACCAGAGGAGGGGAGGAAAAACTCAGCCAAGAAAGTCAATGCATTTAGTAAGTGGGCAGAAAATAGGACAAGAAAGAGAGCGGTTTATGTAACAGCAATTTTTCGTTATAAGTGTGGGGACAGGTCCCACTGGGAGGACATTTAGGCTGTTCATTTTGCGATGATAATTGGGACCGAGCTGGGTAGCTGCAAGGTTCGAAGCCAGAAGCAAACATAGCCAGGAAGTGGAGGAGCAGATGACTCAGCCCATGGGGCACCAGAGATGGGGACAATTTCTTCACCCCGGGGAGTAGCAATAGTCATCTGTTGTGTAGGCATCACCAAGTTCAACCGTGTGAGCGAGGACGGAAATCCGTCCTTCTGTAGCTTGGGAAAGAGATTAATCACAGCTCTCTGCATGCCGGATTCTGGGTATTTAGCCCAGACAGTCCCTGAATTTTCCTTTTGGTCGAATTTTCCCTTCCGGGGGACCTCCCATTACCCTTCCTCCATCTCCCTTGCCCATTTTGCTTTCCCCAATCCAAACAGGAAACAAAACAACTGGGAATCGGTTCTAAATGCCTCTTTCACATCTGTTCAGGCCATCATTACAGAATTTCATTTGCAAAAAGCACAAGCTGTAAACAAATGAGGTATTTTATTCTGGTATTTTCTTTATTCTACCCACAGATAATAGCAAAGCAGTGAGGAGTTTGGGTCTGTGGCCTCCTCCCAGGACTAACAAGGGCCTGACCCAAGAAAACACACCCTCAGAGCTTTTGTTACTAACCTCTTAGCATCGTCCCTGCCAAAACAAGGAGATAAAAAGTCCAAATGTGTGTCAAAGTGTAGTATTCTAAAAGCTTTCCAAAAGAATTCTCATGGAAAAATAAAATAAGTATAGGTTCAAGATTTATTAGCTCATTAATGTGAGAACTAGTTAGACAATCAATGTAGCTCCAAAAGCATTTGGAGGATCTGGGGATTTACAGATACGTACACAGACTGGGAAAAGAAGAGTGATAGAGTTGAGACTAATTAATGAGCTCCAGTGCAATCAAATTCATAACTCCCAGTGATCTTTATTACCCCATGGAAAGGATTTTCCCTTGCCAGGCAAGACTCAAAAGTTAACGTGTATCTTTGTGAAGTCTGGGCCCTCAATCAACAATTAAATAGTGAGCCAGAGGTACATTCCTGCAGTTTACACAATAATCCTTGCGTGAGCCCTTTGAGCAATGCCTTGGTATGCCACTGAAAGGACAAGCCAACCTTAATCCTGACCCTAACCTTCTCTTGGCCTTATGCCCAAGTGTTGGATAACTACAGGAAACTACTCTTGGTTTCGATTGAAATCATTCATTATACATGCATTTTCACAAGTGCTTAAGTTAATCAGGGTTGAAATTCCTCTAGTTTCCTGGAATGTTATTAAAAGCCTTTCTTCTTCCTGAAATGTCCCCTTTTGAAGTCCCTCAAATACATTATATGATATTAATTCAAAGGAACTCAATGCAAGCAACTGAATTCCTGTCACCTGCAAACATGCCTTTCTTCCTTCTCCATGGTCCCTGTATTTCATCCAAAGCTGCAAGAAAGCATAGCAGGAAAAGTTGGGCTGAATGTATTCTGCAAATAGGTCAGAATGAAGCAGGGATGTCTTGCTGGGTTGAATTCAAAGTTTTCTGTTTCACTTTTCAGTTGAATTAAAAGTTCTGTGGTGCTTCTGTATGTGTAATATGTACATGAAATGGTGTTGAATTGGAAAAAAAAGAATACATGCTATATTGTCCCTTCCTGTTCTTTAAGACTCTATAGTTAAAAAAAGGAAGAAAGCAATTGAAGAATTATGAAGATAAAAGTTTATTCTCAAATATTACTTTTCACCTTAATGAAATTATTTGCCTTAAAGAAGATTCAGCAAGAGATAAACTTTGGTTATCCTTTTAAAAGAGAGATAAACTGATTCTTTTCAGACTTGTATAAATGGTTTCTCTATTTTTTTTTTGCCATTTATTGTAGGGGACTCCTTGCTTTTATCACCCTGTTTTTTGCTGTTGTTCTGAATGTGCTAATTAGGAGTTTAGGGGAAGTGAGTATTCAATTTTTCCACTTTTCAGTAATCTGAGTATTTATAAGCCAATCTTTCTGCATTTGAAAAAGTTGTGGCTATTAGTAAGCCTAAGAAAATCGCATAACACTGTTACTCAAAGAATAACAAGATTTACCACATTTTACTATTCTAATTATCTTTTAAACTGATAAGAAGAGATACTACACTTGATCTTAGCCAAAAGGCCAGGAATGATATTCTAATTGTCTTTTAATTTACTTTAATAATTTTTGGGGGTTCAATTGTGACCCTCCTAAAAAAATATGCTGACGTCCTGTCCCCTGCAACCTGTAAATGTGACCTTATTTGGAAATAGGGTCTTTCCAAATATGATCAAGATAAGTTGAACTCCTATTGGACTTCGGTAACTTCTAATCCAAATGATCGGGGTCCTTATTAGAAGAGGAAAATTTGGTCCCAGACACACACACATAGAGAAAATGCCCCGTGACCACAGAGATTGGCTACCAACAACCACCGGAAGCTAGGAGAGAATGGAATAGATTCTCCCTCTGAGTCCCCAAGAAGGAACCAACCCTGACTGACTGTGGACTTCCGGCCTCCAGAGCTGTGAGAGAATAAAGTTCTGTTGTTTGAAGCCACCAAGTTTGTGGTAACTAATAAAATAATGATTTAGAGAGCTACACTGAAACAATGCCAGGTTTATCAATATACCAGGTCTCTTTAAGTTGATCTTAACTTTTTACAAGAAAGAGTTGTGACTATTGGTAAACAAGGGAAAATTTCATAACACTATTTAAATCCTCTGTGTCTATTTCCAGGGTGAAGCCATGGTCTGAACAGGATAAACAGAACTCTCCAAACTTGCTACCTCAGAAACAGTGTTTCTGTGGGAGATCTATGCTAGGTAGCACCTGGAGATGCCAGGGCCACAAAGCCACTGCCCAGCATCCACACACGCATCCACACACACATCCCAAGCCCCCAGTGTGGGAATAGATCCCTCCTCGATTCTGACAGAGGCTGGGGTTGGACGCAGGTTTGTGGGATGGGACTGAGGTGGGGTCGGGGGTGGGGGACACGGTCTAGTGGGGATGGGGTGCATAAGAGAGATGGCGGTTTCTGCAACATCTGTTCCCATTGGCTCTTACATAGGTGGGCTAAGGACCCAAGTCAGAGGGCAGGCAGAATGGAGAGGGGGCTATCAGCTCCAACAGGGCCAAATAGCCAGAGCTCCTTTGGAAGGGGCAGAGGCTGAGGCTGGGGCCAGGATGGGACAGTGACAGACACCCTCAAAATGAACATGATAATCACAGTCCCAGGCTTTGGACATCTGGAAGATGAGTAGGGATGCAAAGCAAGTGTGAGCTGGAGTATACAATGGCCCGTTTCCCACTCTGCTGTGTGTGCACCAAATATTGCCCCAAGGGGGTTTGTAGCTTGGGAACACCGTTGTTCTCAGCAGTCATCACCCCATGAGCTGTGTTTTTGGAAACGAGCTAAAGATGGGCACAGCAGGTATGATTCTCCCAAACACTAGCTTGTCAGACCCACTCTGGTAGGAGACCAGTGGAGGAAATTGAGTATTAGTCAATTCTGTCTCTCCCTCACTGCCCCAGTCCACACCCTGGGAGGCAGCCAGTTCATGGTTATCACTATTTGTTAACTCTGGCGTCTGCTGAGATGCCTCTTTTTCTCTGGCCTTTCTTCATTGGTCCACATAGGTCCCTGTGGTCACCCTGAGGGGTGTGGTCATTCTAAGGCACCTAATTAGACTCGTGTACCTCGATACTCCTTATAGATATTTTTCCTGACCCCGCATGATGCTAAGTGAAAGAGAGCTCGGGAGTCCTCCCAGTTTGCTGAGCCCTAGCCTAGAAGGAGATACAGTGGCCCTTCTAGTCTTAGATCCTCATCCTACATAGGGAACCTATAATTCCTCCTGAGTGTAATCACGACTTACCAGAAAACAGGGCATTTAAGCCTTTCCTTCAGAGGCTTAAACTTACACCATGCCGGTAAAACCATCATATGTTGATTTTTTATTATTTCATACTCGAATAAGTAACACCACGTTTAAGTTTAGGATGCAGTTCACGCGTCAACTACAAATCTCATTGGAATGTGAGAATTGGAAAATGCACACATTGATCTGCATCAGATACATTCCAGAAGTATTGGACAGTTAGAGTTTATACAGTAACCTGCCTTTATTATTTCCACCCTTTACTTAATGTTCTGAATAAACCCAAGGCTTATGAAAATAGTCCAGAAGATACTGGAATATTCTTTTCTAGTCGATTACTCATAGTTTGCTTAAGGGAAGAGCACATAGAAATCTCCCTGAGGTCACTTCTCCAGGCCACCAGTGACCACTGTGAGAGCCACAGCTTCCCCATGATATGATCAAGGATCTCCGAGTCCTTCAGTATTCTCTGGACAGCCTTTTCTTTAACATCCAAATAAAGTGTCTGGGGCAGACTAATCCCATACCCTTACTTCCCTAACCTCCCCAAATCCCCTTAAAATGAAAGTAAAGAGCTACAAGAGGAATTAAATCCATAACAATAATGAGATCTGTACAAGGCTCAACAAGAAATTTTGGTTTTGTTTTTGTTTTGAAATCAAAGGAGGCTTTTATTGTCACAAGGTACAAGGGCAGACCCTTTGAATTAATAACCACAAAGTAAATGCAATATACCAAAAATGAACAGAGAAAACCCAATATAATGGAGCAGTAGTCTCAATATCAAGAAATGCACATTCTAATTTCAACTTCTCTGCCGTCTTAATTTTCTCTTTATTTTTTTATTCTATTCACAGCATGAAGACCAGAAAGACCTCAAAGATTGAGAAATTTGACATCTGTCTCCTAGGACATATTACTTTGTTAAAGTAGTAGTTTTGTTTTTCTTTTTTTAAAAGTTCGGAATATTACGAGGATACAAATATTTTGTTTACATGGATTGCTTTTGTACTGCTTGAGTCAAAGTTACAAGTGTGCCCATCATCCAGATAGTGTACATTGTACCTGTTAGGTATGAATTTACCCATCCCCTCCTCCCCCTCCCACCTGCACTATTTCCATTGAGTTTTACTTTCATCTGTGCACATGAATGTTGATTGGTTAGTTCCAATTTAATAGTGAGTACATGTGGTGTTTATTTTTTCATTCTTTAGATATTTAACTTAAGAGAATGGTCTCCAGTTCCATTCATATTCTTGCAAAAGGTGTTAATTATAAAAATAATGGCTGAGTAGTACTCCATGGTATACATATACCATGTTTTATTAATCCACTCATGAATTAATGGGCACTTGGATTGATTCTACAGCTTTGCAATTGCGAATTGTACTACAATAAACATTCTAGTGCAGATGTCTTTTTGATAAAATGACTTTTTTTCCTTTGGGTAAATACCCAGAAGTGGGATTGCTGGATTAAATGGTAGGTCTACTTTTAGTTCTTTGAGGAATCTCCATACTATTTTCCATAGACATTGCACTAGTTTGCAGTCCCACCAATAGTGTATAAGTGTTCCTGTCTCTCCTCATCCATGCCAACATCTGATATTTTGGGACTTTTTGATAAAAGCCATCCTCACTGGAGTTAGGTGCTACCTCATTGTGGTTTTGATTTGAATTTCTCTGAGATTAGTGATGTTGAGCATTTTTTCATATGTTTATAGGCCATTAGTCTGTCTTCTTTTGAAAAGCTTCTGTTCATGTCTTTTGCCCACTTTTCCATGGGGTTGTTTGATTTTTTCTTGCTGATTTGCTTGAATTCTTTGTAGATTCTGGTTATTAGCCCTTTATCAGATGTACAGCTTGTGAATATTTTCTCCCATTCTGTAGATTGTCTGTTTTCCCTGTTGCACGGAAGTTTAGGGAAAAGTTCAAAGCATTCCCACTCATAACTGGAATAAGACAATGGTGCCCAATATCATCACTTCTAGCCAGAGCAATCAGGCAAGAGAAGGAAATCAAGGACATCCAAATGGGGAAAGAGGAGGTCAAACTATTGTTCTTTGCTTATGATACTATCTTATATCTAGAAAAGTCCAAAGACTCTGGCAAGAGACTCCTGGGATTAATAAATAAATTCAGAAAAATCTCAGGTTACAAAATCAACATACACAAATCAGTAGCACTCCTATATGCCAACAACAGTCAAGCTACGAATCAAATCAAAGACTCAATGCCTTTCACAATAGCTACAAAGAAAATAAAATACCTAGGAATATATTTAACCAAGGAGGTAAAAGATCTCTACAAAGAGAACAATGAATCACTGAGGAAGGAAATTGCAAATAATGTAAACAAATAGAAAAACATATGATGCTCACGAATTGGCAGAAACAACATTGTTAAAATGTCCATACTACCCAAAGTGATTTACAGATTCAATGCACTCCCCATGAAAATACCAATGTCATTTTTTGCAGATCTATAAAAAATAATTCTATGCTTTGTTTGGAATCAGAAAAGAGCCCAAATAGCCAAAGCAACCTTAAGCAAAAGGGACAAATCTGGAGGCATCACTTTATCAGACCTTAAGCTATACTACCAGGCTACATTAACCAAAACAGGCATGGCACGAAAATAGAGATATGGACCAATGGAACACAACAGAGAACCCAGATATAAAACCATCCACATATTGCCATCTGATCTTTGACAAAGCAGACAGCAATATACACTGGAGAAAAGAATTGCTATTCAATAAATGGTGCTAGGAAAACTGGATAGCCACATGTAGAAGACTGAAACAGGATTCCTATCTCTCACCACTCACAAAACTTATTCCAAGATGGATAACAGACTTAAATCTAAAACACAAAACCATAAGAATTCTAGAAGAAAATATTGGAAAAACTCTTCTAGATATTGGCCTAGACAAAGAATTTATGAAGAAGACCCCAATGGCAATCACAGCAACCACAAAAATAAATAAATGGGGCTTTATTAAACTAAGAAATGTGAACTCATGGTAAATTTAATGAAGACACAAGCAGATGTGAGAATACTGATGAGCAAACCAAAGCAATGAGTGAAAGATCCAGCCCAGACATACTCCCATGAATTTTACAACTTGGAGGATAAAGAAAACTTTCCAGAGAAAAAGAAAATGAGATCAGTCATAAGGAGAAGGAGAGTCAGACTAACATTGATTAGATCTCTTTCAACAACACCAGATGGTGAAGTACAGTGAAGAAATAAATGTCTTCAAATTAAGAGGGAAAAGTATTTTGAACAAAATGTCATCATGAGCCAAAATGCCCACCAAACACAAGGGCAAAATAAATATGTTTCAGACATATACAGACTCTGAAAGTTAGCCTTCTAGAGCCCTTTCTGAGATAAAATGAGGGAGAAAACAAAAAAAAAAGAGATGAGAGTTTGGAAAACCTCAGATCTACCTCCAGAAGTACAGAGGAAAAAGTCTTGGGATTATAGTTCCCGAAGGTCTAGAAAACACCAACTCATATTGGAGCAGAAATGCAGGAGTCTCTGGAAACATGTCTTCAGAGAGAAAGCGAATTCCCTGCACTAGTTAGTGGAGTTAAACAGCCAGATATTTCTGAAGATTTGTAATGGTAAATGTCCTCTGTTGACAATATAAACAATTTTTTTAAAAAAAGGAAGGAAGGAGAGATAGAAGGAAGGAAAGAAGGGAGGGCAGAAGGTAATGAAAGGCAATTAAAAACCTCAGTGAGGGGTCCCTTTTAAGAAAATGATGGTTCCAATATGAAGCAAGCTGAAACATAGCATTGTCATGATTTTGAGGAATGGAAGAGAGGCAAAAAAGAGAATGTATTTGACCTTGACATTGGAAACATTTTACTTTAAATGTTACAGAAATAATGACATACAATTCATAGAGCAGGAAATGAATTTTAGCCCACTATCAGGCTTCGTAGTGAACACCAGTTATAACGATGCTAATATGGCTTATATGGTATTCAATCTTTAGAATCAACCATTAAAAGAGGTCTAGAAAAGGGAATTAGAATTATAGCACAGAATGTACCTGTGAAAGTAAATCTGTAGCTGATGGAGACAGTGGGAAGAAAGAATTCTATCAGCTGAGGTAGTTGGAAAATGTTTGTGCTCTATAACTTTTCTCCTCTCCTCTCCTGTGTCCTTTGAGTTATGCTGTTGTGTCTGTTGCTCCACAGCCATGCACAATCCCACCTCCATCCATACCTTTGGCCTTGCCGTGCCCTTTTCTGAGCTTCAGCCTCTTCTTCCAGCCTATTTAAGCCTCAGGCTCCAGCTCAAGGATCCACTTGTCCGTGCTGTCTCCTTTGGCAACCCAGTCTGCAGTGATCTCACTGCTGAGCCCAAAGGGATATTTGGGGACTGCTTTGCAAACTGAAACTGACTTACCAGACAGAGGATATGAATAACGTTCTCTTAATACTGCTTATAAAACCAAAACACATGCCAAATGTACTATCAAAGGGAGATTTCAACTGCTTGTTTGGAAAACTTTTCTAACAGCCGGGAATCTGATCTATCCTTGAATTAATATTCTCAATAACTTAAACTTTCAGAGCAAAAACAACACAGAGCCTTGTTTTCTGACCACCACTTTTATTAATAATATTTTAAACTAAACACCTCCTTCCCTTACTGAAACAGAGGAGAAGAATGAGACCTGGTCCCTGTGAGCATTTTGCTACATGGATGTCAAGCCAGTGACATTTTGGCTGTGTACTAGCACCTGGGGAGCTTTTCAGTGTCCTGATGCCCAGGTTACAATCTGGACCAATTACATCAAAATCTCTGGAGGTGGGGCTCATGCATCAGTGACTTATTAGAGTTTCTCAGGCGATTTCAGTGTTCATCCAAGGCCAGGAACTGATTTAAGGGCTGCAGCTTCTTCAGCAGTGACACTTCTAGAGCCTTAGCTACATATTAAAATCACCTGCGTAACTATAAAACTTCCTATGCTTGGGTCCGACTTTAGAGGCTCTAATCGTGGTGTGACCTGGGCATCTGGATTTTGTAAAATTCTCCAGGTGACTGTAATACACAGCCAGCATTGAGCCCCCTGCTCTAGAATACAACTGAGCACTAATGGGGAGAGACTCTATACCGC
Organism: Avahi laniger; assembly: GCA_963575035.1. Classification (NCBI taxonomy): domain Eukaryota; kingdom Metazoa; phylum Chordata; class Mammalia; order Primates; family Indriidae; genus Avahi; species Avahi laniger. The sequence continues at coordinate 14,100 of CAUYSK010073331.1, forward strand.
AAGGTACAGAACCTCACACATAAAAGAAGCAGGAGAAGAGACAAGGAGAGCAGTGGAGGCAAATAGTGACATTTGTGGGCACTAGAGTTTTCCACTAACAGCATTAGCTATTCAAAGAACCAGGGAGTGAATTAGGAGATCAATTCCTGCTCACTGGCCAGAAGCGGCCAGATAGGGCGCTGAGAGAATAATTGAAAGAAAGCTTCTAATTTTTGCTCTTGCCTTTCCACCTGGTTACTTGGCCTGATTCACACAGAAATCAGCCACAACCACTCAGCTGCAGGTGTTAGAGAGAGACTATCAGGGCAGCACGAAAACCCTCAGCAGCGAAGGACCATGGAAAAGAGGTACCAGAGACAGCGGCCCTTGGGCCTTCCTTCCTCCAGGCTCCAAGGCCAAGCAGGCACAGCGACCAGTGTAACAGCTTCTTCCCAGTGCTCCTTCTTCTACAAGTTTGAAGATGAAACCCAAGCAGGAGTGTTGTCTGGTGGAAAGTGAACAACAGTTGTTCTCCAGGTCCTGGGCTCATCCTCTCTCCTCTTGGGTTAGGCACAGTCCTATGCAGTAGGAAGATGCCCCATGAGCTCCAGCCCTGGAGTCAAACCCTGCATAATCCTCCTCTCTTCAGTATGGGCAGGACTAGTGGCTTGCTTCTAGCCAATAGAATGTGGCAACGGTGATGGAATGTCACTCCTATGACATGACATGACATACATATAAAACTCCATCTTCTGAGAATGCATTACAGTGAGAAATGCTCTTCTGCTGACCCTGAAGAAGCAATCTGCTGTGTTTTGAACCACCCATGGAGATGGCTACGTGGTAGGGGACTGCAGGTCCCCTAGGAGCTAAAAATCTCAACATAGGAATGGACAAGGGCCAGACCATCTGTTAAAATAGAATTCTAACCAGCAACCTGCAGCAACCAGCCCAGGAAATCAACCCATAACCTACAGGAACCAGCCCAGAAATCCAGCCAGTAGACTGGATTT